>JAVYIG010007521.1:0-100920 GCA_035222895.1 Strongylocentrotus droebachiensis
AATTCCATTTTCCGTTTACGTGTAATCGCTATGGGAAATATTTTGGTATATCGGAAACGAACTTGACTTCCGACTTCCGAGTACCCTGGGGCTCGTTCCTAGAAACCAAAGACAAGACAGTCATAACTTTATCCGCCAACTACGGAGATGTCTCTGATCTTCCTAAACCGTTTCACGAAGAGCTTACTAGCTAGTATCTCGTGAGATCGATACTATCGGTGAGAATAGGAGCCGAAACTTAGCCTTAGTCGCAATACCACCGGATTGTTACAAAATTAATATTAGGGAAAATGCAATTATTTAAATTAATTAGTAATAAAACAGATTGAAAATGATACCAAGAAATAAGAGATGCAATGTAGTACCAAATTTGTGTAGATTATTCAATAGAAGTACTTGTAAAATATAATTGTGAGATTTCATTACATGACCGGTGAATCAGTTTTGTTCTTGAGATACCCCCCGGATATTTTCGTTTGATAGTTTATAAAAATACACCAATATATTATTCTTAGAAAAATACGATGTAATGAAGTTTGTGTCCAATGTTTTAGGTGTCAGTTGAATGATCAAATGACAAAACTTCAACATTCCAAAGGTTAAAACACATGTTTTAAACTGTGCATTTTACACATTTGAAGATAGAATTTATCTCGAAAGCAATATGGGTCTGAAAACTAAAGAATACACTTCAAACTATGGCTTGTCTGCTGTGGCAAAATAGCTATCCCTTCGACGATTTTACAATGTGGAAATAAAGGCGTATAATCAGTTTATTTAAGTGGGAAAATATGTAAATACAAACATGGCATATTTTCATGAGATTATCAAATACAAAAAAACGATAACTCACTGTTTAAGTGAATGTGTTGAAAAATCATAGTTGGAGGATTTATTGTCCTTTTTTGCCAGCCATAGTCTACCCAATAAATGACATGTGGTTGCGCTGCCCATCGACTAAATAGTTATGACAGAGATACGACGGTGTCAGAGGCGTCATAACTGTTTAGTCAGGATGTTGTCGTTGATCTTGGCAAAGAGGGCTTGGTGCGCGGACAAGTTGCTCACTAACGCTGATTTAGTCAAGAAGTTAGACTTATGACGGTTTGTAGGAACGGGCTCCAGGTTCGAGTCCGGGCGTCTCCAACAATTTTTGTCTTCCCTTTTTTTTTTTTTTTTTGGACCTTTCACTGATCATAAGAATTGAAGACAGACCATCTAAATCGTCCCATTGACGAATTAAATGTCTAGTTATTATTATTATTGTTATTAAGAAGGGAGAGAGAGAGAGAGGTGATGGAGAGATAGAGAGGTGATGGTAAAGACATAGGGGGAGATGCGAGAGGAGAGAGTAGCATACAGGGAGGACAATCGAGGGGAAAGGGAGGGGACAAGGGGCAAGGAGGGAAGGAAGGGGAAGTAGAGACGGGTGGAGTAGGGAGAAAGTGGAGAAGGGGAGAAAGGAGGAGTTCTAGTGAAGGAAATGTGGAGACAATGTCGGAGGAAATACAGAATGGATGAGTTAGTAGAGGGGTGGCAGGGAGCGGGGATAAGGAAATACAGAGAAGAGGAAAGGGAGGGAAAAGGAGGAAGGGAGGGAAAAGGAGGGAAAAGGGGGAAGGGAGGGACGAAAAGGAAAGTAGATAGGGGTGTGGTGAGGGGAGTAGGGAAGAAAGGAGGGGAAGGAGGAAAGGAAAATGCAGAATGAGATGATGGATCAGAAAACGGATGGTAGAAAAAGAGAGATGTGGGGAGCTGTGAGAGGGAATGTGAAAGGGAGAGGGGAATGGAAATGTTTGGGAGAATTGGGTGGAGGGAGGGGCAAGGTACAGGCAGGCGAAGCTGTGATAGGACAGGTACAGGAAAGGATGGGAGAGGGGAAGTAACTAGCGTTAAAGGTGGGAGACAGAGAGGGGATAGGATCTATTGTGAGCAGTAATGGAGAAGGGATACAAAAAGAGAGGGGCAAAGGGGTAGGGGATTAAAAAAAAAACAGAAAAGATGGGGGTGATTGCCATTGGTAACACGATTTGTAAAAAAAAGACAAAATGTAGTCTGCCAATGCGCAAAATTACGACATTGCACAGTAAAATACTGTGACCTAGCTATAACACAGTTGACAAATAGTCAAAGTACATTTCTTTTGCACCTTTGTAATCTGTATTTCAGATTAATAATCTGGCTTAGTTATTACTGTATCATTTCGGAAAATCTCCTTCAGTATCTTACTGTAACTGTATTGGTATCGGGTGCACCTCATTTCATTTCTACCATTTCAGATATGGACAGACCCAAGGAAAATACCTGAAGAACCAAGGTAACTTCGGACCACTAAGTTCCAAACTGCTCATCGAAATACTTGAGAAAGACCCTTCTGAGGCCGCTACAGAACTTGGGTCCCTGAAAGGAAACCTTCAAGCCGGTCTCAATGAAGACTCGATGGTTGAGGTACGACAACATCTCTTTTGGGATGCTCTAGCATTTATGTGCGGAGCTGTAGGTGCAGAACAAACAGTGATCATGCTCCTGACAATGGCTATGGACTCCAAACTCTGTCGTCAGCATTTACTCACGTTTTTGACCAAAGTCAAGCGTCCAGAAGAGAAAATCGACGAAAGGCGGTTCAAACTTTTGAAGAATGTCACCACTGTCTTCCTCTCAGCCATGCAAAGTTTACCAAGCCGTGCTTCAGATCTCAAAGTTGCTGTCACTCTCATCTCCGATGCTGTATCAGACATGGATACAGACGAAAAACATGATGACATCATGAAGTCAATTAAGTCTTTGAGTAATCACATTGAGGACATTGAAAAAGAAAGGGATACAACAAGACAGATGGACCGCATTTCTAAGAACCCACCCCCTGATGACTTCCGCCAGCAAGACATTCTTCCCACTGTCAAGGAATTGCAACCTGGATATCAGCCGTTTCTCCGCCCTCATCTGACGAGAGGTGTATATGCTGATGCAGACCACTACCTGGATGTTCAGTTCAGACTCCTGAAGGAAGACTTCATCTATCCCCTTCGCAATGGGATATCAGAGTACTTAACTTTTAAGAAGGCCAACCCTGACAGAAGGGCCAAACTTCAGGATGTGCAAATCTACGAGGAAGCTCACTACAAAAAATCTGTCCGTGATTTCTCCGGAATTTCACATTACATGGCTTTCAAGAAGTTACCCCATGTCCGATGGTATTCGACAAAACGACTCATGTACGGATCATTGCTCATCCTATCAACGGATGATTTCAAGTCCTACATATTTGCTACAGTGGCCAATCGGGACGTAAAAGATCTAGAGAAGGGAATGGTAGCCATAGCATTGGTCGACCGAGAAGATGCATCATGTCTACAGAATAAGAGTTTTGTGATGGCAGAGTCATCTGTCTTCTTTGAAGCTTATCGCCCGGTGCTTCTTGCTCTCCAGGGAATGTCTGGCCCATGCTTGCCGTTTTCCCAATACACTTTGAGGATGTTTCATGATGTAAAGCCACCCAGGTATCTCCAAGATGTGATGGTAACTGAAAACGGTGAAATGTTCATCAGTTCATGTAGTATCGATATCTCACCTCTGCTGAAAGACAAACGAGGATGCTCTCCAACATTTGACGTGCTTGACGATGGTGCTTGGCCCGATATTGACGATGTACAGCTCGACCAATCACAATATGAAGCTGCCAAGACAGCTCTCACCAAAGAACTCTCTGTCATACAGGGTCCACCAGGTACCGGCAAGACGTACATAGGTCTGAAGATCATAGAGACTCTTCTCCTTAACAGAGAAGTCTGGTCAAGTAAAGAAAACCCTAGCCCTATCTTACTCGTGTGCTACACAAATCATGCGCTAGATCAGTTTCTGGAAGGGATCTTAACATTCCATGACACTGGAATCGTTCGAGTTGGAAGCCGTAGCAAGAGTGAGAAGTTGCAGTCCTTCAACCTTAATCGGATGGTTGGTCGGAGGGGAATACACGATGAAGAGTACGTTCAACGAAGGGTTCGTCATGTCAAGAATGAAGTTGTCGCCGCAAAGAGGCGTGTGGAGAGAACGCAAGCTAGGATAGAGGGTGCAAGAAATGGGATAATCAACGAGTACGAACTAGGCCCTTTTATGTCACGACAGCATTACAACAGCCTCCTGCGTTTTTCTCATCTGAAACAGTCAAACTCTTGGCTCGTAGAGTGGCTTCTGTGTGAACATCATAATGACAGAGATTTGAACCAGCAATGGAATCGGAATACTCTTATACAGAGAAATAACCTGCAAGAAAAAGAGAGTGGAAAAAGCACAAAGCATGATCCTGTGGCAAATAGAGCAACAGTCGAGGTAGAATATGAACGAAGTGCCATCGAGTCTAAAAGAATGTTTGATGACGAATATGGTGAGGAAGGTTCTGATGAAGAGGAAGACGAAGGCCAACCTTTCCTTGGCCTTGACTTAGATGATCTGAACAAAGCAGAGGACGGTACCTTGCGGAGGTACGTCCAAAGAAAGATATCTGGCAAAGATGTTCTCGATCCACGTGCTCTTCAATCAATTATGGATGTTTGGCGTATGCGTCCAAACGATCGATGGGCACTTTACCATGTTTGGTTGCGCAACTATCTGCAACAGTTGAAAGGGAAACTGCCAGCAAATGAGCTTAAATTCAAGCAACGTTGTGGTGAGCTAGATGAAGCAAAACACGTACAGAAATACCAAGTCCTTCGACAGGCAACTATAATCGGTATGACTACAACTGGAGCGGCTAATCACCAGAAGGTTTTGCAGAGAGTCCGGCCAAAGATCGTAGTAGTAGAGGAAGCAGCTGAGGTACTGGAGGCACACATCATCACGGCATTAAATGCGTCATGTCAACAGCTCATTCTCATTGGAGATCATCAACAACTTCGACCGAAACCGAACGTGTACTACCTGGCAAAGAAGTATCATCTGGACGTTTCATTGTTTGAAAGACTTATCAAAAACGAATTTCCTTACTCACAACTTAAGCTGCAATATCGGATGCGTATCGAGCTGTCGGATCTGATGAGAAGGAACTTCTACGACAACCTCCAAGACCATGACACGGTGAAGCGATACGGAAATGTGAAAGCAGTTCAAAAGGATATCTTCTTCCTAGATCACGCAGAACCAGAAGATGAAATGGACGATACTCAGAGCCACTACAATCTCCATGAGGCCAGAGTCGTAGTAGCATTGTGTTACTACTTCCTGCAGCAGGGGTATGAACCTGATAAGGTTACAATCCTCACAGCTTATACCGGTCAGCTCCTGAAAATAAAGCAGATGATGGACCGTAGCCGGTTTGAGGGAGTCAAAGTTACTTCAATAGACAACTACCAGGGAGAAGAGAATGATATCATTCTTCTGTCCTTTGTGAGGAGCAACAGTCATGGGCAAATTGGATTCTTGGGGATTTCGAACCGAGTCTGTGTCTCCTTGTCAAGAGCGAAGATAGGGCTCTACTGCGTAGGAAACTTCACCCTCTTTGCAGAAAAGAGTGAGCTATGGAAGGGAATAGTGAAAGATCTAGAAGCAATGGGATCTATCGGAGATTCCCTTACGCTGCAATGCACCAATCATCCAGAAGAGGGGACAGCGGTGAAAACTGCCGATGACTTCAAGAAGGTACCACTAGGAGGATGTAGTAGAGACTGTGATACCAGGCTGGACTGTGGACACGTTTGTCGATTAAAGTGTCACCCAACGGATCTAAAGCATCTCGGCTACAACTGCAAGGCTCCTTGCTCCAAGGTTATTTGTGAGAGAAACCACAAATGTCCAATGCTCTGCTCAGATCTTTGCTCGGCCTCTTGTTCAGTCATTGTGGAGAAGATTCTGCCCTGCCGTCATGTCTGCAAAACGGAGTGTAAGACCAACATTCGGTCCATCAAGTGCAAGGAAAAGGTTGACAAAACTTTAAGTTGCTCACACGTCCAATCTATTCCTTGCCACATGTCAACGGCGGGACTTGAAACGGAGTGCGAGGTCATCATCAACAAGGAACTGCAGTGCGGCCACAGAAAGACAGAGAAGTGTAATGGAAGTGGACGATGTGATGAGATAGTCTTGAAAGTTCTGGGATGTAACCATACCTGCCAAGCAGCGTGTCATAAAGATCCAAAGAACATCAGATGCAAGGAAAATGTTGAGAAAACCCTGTCATGTGGACATACGCATACTCTTCACTGTTCCGGAAGTATTGACCATGTTCGGTGCAATAAGATAACCAGAAAAAATCGTTCATGTGGACACGAAATCATAGAGAAGTGCTGCCATAACAGTAAATGTTCCGAACTTGTAGAGAAAAACTTGCCTTGCGGTCACAGATTGAAGATAGCTTGTTCGACCGAAGTAGAAAGAGTAGTATGCAAAGCAAGATGCAGTAAGCAGCTTCCATGTGACCACATTTGCAAGGAAAGGTGCGGGGTGAATTGCACTGAGAACTGCACAGAGATGATCACCAGAGATGACTGGCCATGTGGTCATGAGGTAACCGTTAAATGCTGCGATGAAAGCGACGCATGCTACATTGCTTGTGAGAAGATCTTGATATGTGGGCACAAGTGCAAATGGATCTGTGGAAAATGCTCACAAGGTCGTTACCATCAGCCCTGCATTGAGACATGTCAGACAAAACTGGTGTGCGGACACGAATGCGCCCTGACATGGTGCACCATGTCTTTCCTGTAAAAAAACAAATCTTTTTCAATGTAAAAACCTGCCCAGGATGTGAAAAACCAATTCAGTCGATTCATCGCTACAATAATGAGAGCATCTTATTAAGCGAATAAGCCGCGAATCGTAGAAAAGCTACAATATGCTCGCAATAGCATTGAGGACGAGCATCTCCTGAGTAGAGCCAACTCAGCCGTCATGTCGGCAAGGGAAACCATTCGGCTTTTGCCACTTAAATCAACAACAGAGATTTACTCAACGCTGTTTTACTTTGGGGCATTGGGGGAACATATAATTATTTTGGACAAGCTTCATGAACTACTCCAGGCATCAGCAGAGGAACTGCACAGACAAAGCATGTTTTCACCGAATGCACTCGTAGATCAGCTCGAAAGACCTCTGGATTGAGATGAATCGAGTGACGATCGTGTGTGACTTGGCCGAAATACTGAGGGGGGGGGGGGGGGAGCAACAGAATCAACAGAAGTAACCAGACTTCTCCATATAGGCCGGGATAGGAATATGACATTAGCATATAAGGATTTGCAGTGCTAATGGGATCAGCCATACTGGCATTGTTCTACTGACTTTTAAATGCCCTCCGCGTCTTTCTATCGACGTAACCATGTGTTTTACTTGTGCCAAAGGATATCCTGTTTCGAATCATCAGCTCAAGAAGGGTGCGTGCGAGGACTGCGACTTGGAGAAGGCTGAGCAGGATAGAGCCCGCTCAGAGACTTCTGCCTGGTCAGCGAGGTATAGGTGGTCAGCAAGACCAGCCGGTTAGGGGACGAGGACGTGGAAGGAGAGGTCGAAGTAGAAGGGGTGGTCGCAGAGGAGTCTACCAAAGAGTCTATGTCCCGTTTTATGCCTGAATATGTGATCACAATCTTTGTACATCAGATATTGCTAGACATTTTGCAGGAATATGTTTACATTTAATATCAAACACGGTTTATGAATTCTACTGACCTTCGCAACTTTGATGTTACCCAGATGTGCTGTATTGAAAGATTGTAATTAATTTAAGCTGTTATTGAGTTTATAGAAATGTATAACGCGTTAGGAATAAAAGAATAACGAACTCGTAACACACTGATTGGCCGAAGTCTTTTTAATCTGTTTATAATATGTCGGTGTCAGTATCCTTCATTGGAATTAACTTTCATTATTTGTTTTAAGAGCTTTTGGAAGATATGCTAAACTACAATATGCACGACAACAAGTATTCTATGTGTCATTTAAAGGATTACAATTGTAAAAAACCGAAACAATTGGTATTGACCAAGTGAGCAATGGCTACTCTTAAGGGGCATAAAATTGGCCTGAGCAGAGAAATGCTAGTTTAAGAGAGAGCATCAAAGTATATGTCAACCATCATTATTGCATGCGCTTTGTGATGTATATTAATTTTAATCGTTTCGTAACCTATTTAAATATTCTTTATATTTTCTGTTTTTATTTCAAGCGGATCATTTGCTCTATAACACTTCGCTTTGCTGCCCTCCGAATACTAAAACATCACTCGACTTTTATATGAAAAAAATTATATTCCTCCGCTGTCCATGCTATCACACAATCTGTACTTTTTAGGTGCGGATTTTTTCAATCCTATACCGGCGCAGAAAGATATGTTTTTTTTAACGCACCTTTTCCCTGTTTGATACTTGAATAGTACCATATAGAATAGAAGAACACGCACAGATATATGTCTTTATAAGAATACAAAGCCGTATCAATATGTTGTAAATGGATCTCCACTTTCTTGATCTTCGCTTAATACATGCACTGATGAGGCGTACATGAGCTTACATCAAGCAGGATTAGAGTATCACAATCGGACAAAAAATGAACTTTAAACAAATATTGAACGTATCCAAACGATTCAAAGTTGTTTTAGTGCAATATTTTACTAGAAGCCCTACCGCAACATCCCTTCTAGCGTCATGTCAGGTCGACTGTAGCAGTCACTATGAACATGACGGACAAAGAAAGCGGACGAAATAAACAGTTCCTCATTCTACCCTCAACAATTCTCGCTACCCTAAATAGGTACGAAAATCTCGAAATTCGCGAGACGAGGTAATTTTCACTCTCTCGGGTCGTCACTACAACTTCCGGTATAGAGTCCCATCCCGCTGGCGCTAGCGCCTGTGTTCGCTGTGCAGAGTTTTCACGCACGCTAAAATCGATGCCAATCAGTGTAATTGGTACAGATTATAATATGCAATGGAAAGCTTCGGGCAGAATTAGTGACTTTAGCACAAAAGGCCGTTAAACTCTACCGTGAAAGAGAGGGTTGTGATCACGAACGCCTGCACAGGAAGCTGTAATGTCGAAAAGCTATCCCATAATGCAATGCGGATTTCAGGATTTTCCCCGGATCTCGGCAGAATCGCTATTTGGGGTAGCGAGAATTGCAGTTGTAGACAAAGGAACATCCCTTCACTGCTATTATGTAAAAATGTGTAAAACAGGTGAATATGCACGTGACACCTGTTCTACACATTTTTACATAGTAGCAGTGAAGGGATGTTCCTTTGTCTACCACAGCAATTGTTCAGGGTAGAATGAGGAACTGTATATTTTGTCCTCTTTCTTTGTCCGTCATATTCATAGTGAGTATGGTCTCGTTGGTTCTCGCAGCGAAGTGGAAATCAATTATTTTGTTGTACAGTGTTGGCACGTTGACCGTGAGATGATGCTGTGCAATTAACAGTATGCTACTCTTAACTGTGTCTGTGCAAGGTGAATTATAAGGATTAACATATGAATTTTGTCTCTTGGTTGGAATTACATGAACCACCATCCTCCTAAGAAAATGAAGCATTGTTAAAAATCACGATTTTCCCATTATATCCCCCAAGATGTAAATAGAAAATTGATGTGCATGAATGTTATTTTGTGTAGCGTATTGATCCATGCAGTCACTTTTCATGTTTAAAGTTCATTTGACTACTCATGATTTTTTGTAATTGATAGGTTTAATTAGAAGCGATGATATTATTAAGATAAAAGAGATATGTATACTCCTTGGTCATTCAGCTGGTGAAAAATATGTATCGTATCTATAGAGATATAAGATAGAATCGTGACACATTGGTAGAACTTTAATGAATTTTATTGGTGGATATAGGCACTACAAAATTCTATTATGTATAGATATCAAGATTTTCATATCAAGGTTTTGTGAAATTCTTCATTACATGTAGAATAAATTTCTATCATCTACTATTAACGTTGTTGAGGTTAAAAAAGAAGAGCAGTTTATGAGATGAAAGCCGATGAAAGAATTTACTTCCAAATTGAAGAATATTTGCTGATGACAAGTACTAAAATATTGAGAAATTACTCTTATTATCAGAATCCGGGAAGAAAGATTGACATTATAGTATAATATTGATTTTGTATCCTCACGGTCGTTTATTACAATTGCATGATTCATAGGCATTCAATTTTATAATGGAGATTTATTCAACCTAGGTTTAAACTCATACGTGTTCATGAAACAGAACAGTAAAACAAATCTCCTTTTTTTTCGTTTGGACCAACTTTCATGCCATATGAGGAGTCCAATGATCTCATTTTCGTTTGCGGTGCTTGTGATTTTCAACAATATTGATCCAATTTCTTTTTATTTTGATCGTTTCGAACGTGACAGCATACATCAAGACATCAAGTCATATGTAATGCATAATCAATATCATTTCCGATTGCTTCTTGGCTGTTTCGTTCACATGCCTATAGAACCCACGTTTTTGCTTCATGTTCTTGTTGTTAAGAATCATGTAACGAATCAGAATATGAATAAACTGATGAAGCTTATCTCCGAACTTTGTTCTACTTTTACCACTGTGGTATTTGTACTGTGTATCGAGTCAGTGGTTTTCCTCATTTGCAGGGGCTTTGATCCATCTACAATAGGGGAGGGGGAGGGGGTCATACATACGAGGCAATAAATGTGTTTGTCAGTGTGTGTGTGTGTCGGAGGGGGGTGGGGGAGGGTCTTAGAGGCTTCAGCTCATTCCAACTACCAAATATTCTGTCAACTATCACCTCATATTCACGAAGCGAGGTGGTCTTTTTCTCATTCGCATCATGGATAACCGATAATTGTACCTTTCAGAACAAATCTACATTGTGCTATTGATCTGACATGATCATTACTATCTTTATGGTAAATAAGTTGTGATAGGTGTCATGATGAAAATAATGACAGAGGTATAACAATAAAGATAAAAACACAAAGCCAGAACTAGTAATTAATGAAAAAAGGGATACAATGGTTAAAGATAAACTTGAGTTCTGTAATGCGATTGCATTGTGAAAGAAAAGGTGTGGAATGGATCAGAAAAGTTGATCATATAGCATGTAAGTAATGGTGTGTAATGCAAGGTTCTGGAGTCATCAAAATCATCATAAATTTGGCAGAGTCTTGGTAAAGTAACAATCACTTACACAGAAAGATGTATATGGGACAACACACATGGTGTCGGGGCTAGTACTACCCTGATTTCCTTATCTTTCTATGCTCATTACTCAGCCAGTATACATTTTCTTCCAAAATTGTTTGGCACATGACATTTATTTGTAATCTTGAACATTCAGTGTAAGTTTCGTTAGATTCTGTGAGAATTCATTTTCTTTTTTTTAAACCAGAACTCAAGTTTATCTTTAATGTGTAGGTTGGGTTTTGAAGGATGTGGGATCGGGGTGCTGCTGTCAAACATCGTGGATATAATTTGCATTGAGTTTACTTTCAGTCAAAACTTGAGAGATGATGAACCAAAGAATCAATGTATGGGGTTCCGGGATGATGGACAGGGGCGTGCGTAACCGGGGACTCATCTGTTTGCGTAGTCTTTAGAAGTCTCCGGGAGGGGGGAGGGGGGGGGGGGGGGTTCCTCAGTCGAATCGTAGAGGAAATGAAGAGAGAGAGAGAGAGGGAGAGAGAGGGAGAAAGAGCGAAAGGGGCGGGTGCGTTTTCGTCAATACTATCTGCGCATGGGCAGATAAAGATAATTTCTGATAAAATTGTAAAACCCACCAACAGGAATACGTGCTCATGTTATATAATCATTAGGGACTTTTAGAATGAGTGAACGAGAACACGACGAACGCCGACTGATCATGCGTGTCAACGTACTTAACTGCCCATGTTGGCTACAATTAGAAATCTTTTAGATTGCACTCGACGATATGCATGCAGGAAGTAACACAATAAACATCACGGACAAAGAAAGAGGACATTCCTCATTCTACCCTCAACAAAAGAACATCCCTTCACTGCTAATATGTAAATATGTGTAGAACAGGTGCATGTGACACCTGTTCTACACATTTCAGCATGTAAAGGCGCTTTATAAATGTCAATATGTATGTATGTATTGCATGTACTAGATTTAGGAAAATCAAGGTTGACGCATTCTCGATCGCAGACTGAGACCACGTGACGCAGGCGCAGTGCCTTAAAATGACGTCACACGTTGCAGTCAAAGCTCTTGACGTGCATTTCTAAAAGTCCCTATTATTCATGTGTGCACCTACGGTACATTCTATGATACAAGAGGGCAAACGAAAGCTTTTCATGAAGCACATACATGACTTTGGCATTGATTATTCTAAAATACATAAAGTGGGGCTTCTCCATGATAAAAGATCTGTGGATATTTGGGATCATTTGACCCATGTGCTTACTACGAAATGGTCTATTCGCATGCCAGCCACCAAAAAAGACCACTGGCCTCAAATAATGACAGTGCCCTTTATTTACTAGACCCATGCAGGGGCCATTCTGTGGAAGGGGAGGTGATGGGTGGGTCACAAGCGTTTGTACGCTTGGCTGAAGAGTACCAGTGGGTGTTTTTATAAATTGATTTGTTTGTTACAATTATTTCTTAATTGCCTCTCCCCCTCTGTTACAAATTTCTGGAGCCGCCCATTCCACCTGTAGCACGCCACTAAACTCAACCACCTCTTCTATTTGGACTACTGGATTGATAGGACCTTATATGAGTTGAGAAGCTTACTGGGGAAATTTTCTTTTAAGATCAACAACGCCAAGTTAAAAAAAAACAAAGCTTTTAGTTTCATTTATCTTTAACATGAGTGCCCAATATTGGATGATGCAGAATGTTAGCGGATTGTGCAAGACCATCCCGACACGTCACACCTGCATGGTGACGTTGCGCAATATTTATTGAACATGCATGAGAACTGGATAGGAATTACCAAAGACCCGCGGTGCTGAAACATTCTATTGTTGAAGATGAATGATAGAACGGAAAGTGGTATTATCCGCAAAATAACACGTACAACATTATGGAGCAGGTGGACCTTGCACCCCAGACAATCCTGTGATTATTCTGAGTGTAAAGCAATACAAAAATCAAATATTTGATTAATCATGGAAACGAGGGTGTTGGATTCGATACGCCGCCCCGTTCTAAGGCTCAGAAAATCATTTATAAAAACCCCAAACATTCTTGATGTCAGTGGACGTCTAAAAAAAAACGGACAGAAGTGCACATAAATATATTTCACTTTTCTTCTGGGAACCTGCCTTCAGACAATAGACATTTGGGGAACTGACTTAGATTTCCTTCATCTTTTTATCTGAATACGCCACTGCGAGGTTGTATTACACATGCCTCGCGAAGTCACTCGTATAGAGGTCTTTGTATATGACTACTATCTAAAAGGCTGAATACGGCAGTACCATACTGATGTATGTGAGAAGAACCCCACCTCCCGCTCAAAGAAAGAAAACAAAAAGAAGATGATTCATACCAATCTCAATAATTGTGTAAAACATGGCGTCTATGCCGCTACAGCTCTCGAGTCCTACTGCCTACAAGACCAACACTATATAGTGTTTTACTGTCAAATTATGTGTGGGTTTTTTTTTTTTTTCTTTATTTTTCTCGCTTTACAAATAAGGGGGAAAAGAGAAAAATGGGATGAAATAAAGGGGAAAAAAAAAAATTATTCCCGAAGAGACATGTGGAAGTACGTTAATTTTGCTGTTCCTTTGTTATGGTAATTTTGACATTTGCACCCGATTATCTTTGTTACATTATACTTTTGACTTTTGTTATTCATTGGTATTTAAACAAAATGACGATGATCCAATTCGTTTGGATTATAATCAATAACATTTGATTACACACACCACCCACACACGCACACATATCTATATATTAGAGTGTGAGTGTGTGTTCAAATTCAAATTCGAATTCCATTTCGTTGCTTAAGATCCAAGCGTGTAGCGTCATTTTCGATATTCTATTAACGAACGATAATGAAAAACAAGTGTATAGTTCATTAATATAATTAACAAACATGTTATAGTACAATTGCCAAATTACATTCAACAGAAAGGCCAAGAAGATATACGTACGACCACGGGCCTCTTAAAGGTACTATGCCCCTTTTGCAGCTAACCTCAAATTCTGAAGAACTTTGCAGGAATTATGAATATGTCCTATCTGTCAAATTTAAACGTTAGCAGTGTCCTAATATTCAAATTATGCAAGGAAACCCGTTTACTTGCTAGACTTCACTGTCAGACACTATTGAGTGACTGACTGGCCTTTTTTCTTCTTTGGTATTAGAGTTGCATCAAAATGAAAGAGGAGGATCTAAGCTTTTCAAATATGTGTCATTTATTGACTATAAATGTGACTAAGTTAGGATAAAACATCGATAATTCTCGGTTTCGTTTTTTCTGGGACGCACTCTATATTTATATACCAAGTGTTAATTGCTCTCTCGGTAAATTACACCGTTGAAACGCTTATACATGCATTTATTACATGCCGTCTTGATCAATGCAATAGCCTTCTTTATGGCCTTCTGGACTCGCACATTGCAAAACTCCAGAGAATCCAAAACTCTGCTGCCAGGCTTGTAACATGCACGCGTTCTTGTGAACACATCACCCCAGTACTTCGCGAATTGCATTAGTTGCCGGTGACGTACCGCATTATGTACAAAATCTTAGTTTTAACTTATAAATGCATTCATGAATTGGCACCAATTTATCTGCAAGAATTAATCGAGGAATACAAACCCTCACGCAGTTAACGGTCATCTTCACAATTAAACCTCGTATCTACTTCTGTGTCAACTCTTTCTTATGGTAATCGCTCCTTTCGCAAAGCTTCTGCTGAACTTTGCAACAGATTACCTTTAAATGTAAAAAACTGTCAAACCATTAACCTATTTAAAACTAGTCTCAAGACACATTTATTCAAAATAGCGTTCGATGATTAATTAACTCTGTTCACCTTGACGTGTATTCCATATGTATTGTAATTTGTATGTTTATTTGCATTTTTAGTTTTGTATAAGATGTAATTGTATATCAGTCTATTTTGTGTGTATAGCGCTTAGAGACTTCGGTGGTAAGCGCTTTATAAGTAACGTTTTTATTATTATTATTATTTTATTTATTTATGTTCTATTCTAGAAGATGTAAAGTGAATAACACACCTTGGAGGATAGAACATGAGAGAGGTGGACATCGGGTCGGCTACCAAGGTGGCAAAGATAGAGGGGGGCGAGGAGATGACAGGGGAGGATGGAGGAGAGACAGGGACGAAGACAGAGGACGTCGAGATAGGAGAATGGAAGAAAGAGGGGGATGGAGAGACGGAAGGGATGCCAGAGGAGGTGACCGTGGAGCAGGGGGGTGGAGAAGGGATAAAGAGGAAGACGGAAAAGATCGCCATCGGAGAAGGGGAGAAATGGGAGCAAGGGAACGAGGAGTAGTCAACCAACCAAGAGGAGAAGGAAAGGAACATGACGATGCTGGAGCTCAGGGAAATGGGTGAGCCGCAAATTGAAATGACTTCTGATACCTCAGTCACACTGACAAGACCAACTCCAGAAGAGAACACCAAAATTACGATAGACACATAGAAAGCATTTTACACTGAATGGTCAAGAATTTATTTTTGTTGATGTCGGCTGCGGACGGTTTGACTGAGGTATAAATGAATCATAAAACGCAAAATGGATTTCCTGAAAATGGTTACAGACCTTTATGGAAGTGACATTTATTTCATAAATAACTTTTAGGACAATTGACGACATTGTTATTCCAACGTCGCAGGATTAAACTTAAAGTTTGCGAGATAACGACCTTATAAGGAATACTATGCAATTGGATAAATGTTGGACCGTTACAAAAGGCATGCTATCTATTAGTTTTACGAACTTGAATTTCAGTGTGCTGAATTATTATTATTAAAGGAAGTCACTGACTGAACTTTGAACATGGACTAGCATATGGGGTGTCAAAAAAAATGCAACGAAAATTTGATTGGTAACATCTTCAATAAGTGCTCATCCATTCTCAGCGAAACTTCTTAGGCAATGCTGTAGTTATATCTCCTAATATTTGCGTGAATTTTACAAAGGTCCAATGTAAAAAAAAATATTATCATTTTTGTAAAGCGAAGTACTTTGTATCTGTTCCATATTTCGCGCGTTGAATTGCACCACCAAATTAAGTGTATACATTGCCCATGAATATTTACTGGCTAGCTTTCTAATAAACTTAAATTCTCGTTACTAAAGGGGTGTCACTATTTATGTTAATGTAATTTACGCAAGCATTACGGTAACAAAATATCTTTAGTGTCTTTACATAAAGACATAATGATCATATCAAATCAATTAAATATAATGCGGAGAGACATGTTACGTCAGGCGCGGATCCAGGGGGGGGGCCGAGCGTGCCTTGGCCCCCCCCCCCCCCCCGCAAAAAAAAAAAAAAAAAAAAAAAAGGAGAGAGAGAAAGGGAAAGAAGGGAAAGAGGAGAGAAAGGGAAAAAAAGAAGAGGAAGAAGAAAAGAAAAGAGGGAAGAAGGAGATGGGGGGGGGGAAGGACTTGCCTCCCCCTCCCCCCCAATAAAAAAATAAAAGAGAAGGAAGGAAAGGGAAAGAAAAAAGATAAAGAGGAGATAAAGGGAAGGACAAAATAGGAAGAAGAAAAGAAAAGAAGGGGGATATCAGTTGCAATTTTCCCGCCAACAAGTTGTGGATCGAGGGGGGGGGGGCAAAAGACCCTAGCCTCCCCCCCCCCCCCCCGTCCCCGCTAAAAAAAGAGAGAAGGAAGGAAAAGGAAAAGAGGAGAGCTAAAAGGGAGCAAAAAGAGGAAGAAAAAAAGAAAAGGGAGAAAAGAAGCGGAGATCAGTTGCGGTTAATCCCGCCAACAATGTGTGGAGCGGGTTGGGGACCAAAATGACCGTGCCCCTCCCCCCCCCCCCCCCCAGCAAACCTAAAAGAGAGATAAGTAAGGGAAGGGAAAGTGAAAGAGGAGAGAAAGGGAAAGGAAAAAAAAGAGAATGAATAAAGGTAAGGGATATCAGTTGCAATTTTCCCGCCAACAAGGTGTAGATCGGAGGGGGGGGGGGGGGGGCACTGGCATACTGATAGGGGAAGGGGGCGTTGGAGAAATAGAATTCAAACGTGGTTTATTTATAATTTCATAACGGTGGTTAACAAATAATGCTGAAATGAGATAATTTTCCTCACTTCATGCGTTTGTTGGAAAATGACAAATTCCTAAATTTACAGCCAGGCAAGAAAATGCTTCTTGAGATGCCTACATATCAGGGCCCGCGGAACGGCGGGGATCGGGATCCTCGAGCCCCTCCCCCACACTTTCTTTGAAAAAGTATATTAAAGAGAAATAGAAAGAAAGAGAGTGAGAAAGAAAAAATAGTTAACTGCCAGTGTCACATTATAATGGGGTATCAAAATATGCTCATCTGACCATGATTAAAATTAATGCCTAAAATCCTAAGGGCTCTGCCCCCTGGATTCCACCTAGGGCCCTAAGGCGGGCACTTAGATGCTCATATTACGGTCATTTAATGCCTAAAACCCCTGATTTCTGGGGGCTCTGCCCCCTGGACCCCATGCCAAATAGTGTCCTGCTAGTGTCACAAATAATAATGTATCAAAAATGCTCATCTGACCGTAATTAAACGCCTAAAACCCCTGGGCTTCTGCCCCCTGGACCCAACCAAGAGCCCTTAGGCGGGCCCCTCGATACTCATCTGACCGTAATTGAGTGCCTAAAACCCTTGAAATTCCGGGGCTCCGCCCCCTGAACCCCAAGCCAATTAGTGACCTGCCATTGTAACAATTAGGTATCAAAATAATGCTCATCTGACCGTAATTAAATGCCTAAACTCCTGAACTCTGGACCCCGTCTAGGGCGCTAAGGTGGACCCCTGAATGCTAATCTGACCGTAAATTAAAACCTTAAACCCCTGAGCTTCCGGGGCGGACAAGGTATCAACATATGTTCATCTGACAGCAGGCGCGTAGCCAGGGGGGCGGTGGGGTGGTCCCCCAATAAACGCCGGCCAAAAAAGAGAGGAGTGTAAAGGAAGAGGACGTAGGAAGAAAAGGGAATAGACAAAGAACATATTTGAAATTCAGACAAGGATTAAGAGTCGAGAACGGTACAACGAATCGTCTTATTTCTCTAATAAATTAATGAAACGTCAAAGCTTCCGCGCTACGCGCGGGGGAGGGCAGGGGGAACTTAATTCAGACGAGGATAATTTTCGGGAACGGTACAACGAATCGTCTTCTTTCTATAATAATTTAATGAAACGTCGAAGCTTCCGCGCTTCGCGTGGGAGGGGGAAAACTGAATTTAGACAAGGATTAAAAATCATAACGGTACGACGAATCTTCCTCTTTCTCTAATGATTTAATGAAAAGTAAAAGCTTCCGCGCTTCGCGCGGCTGGGGGAAACTAAATTATTTTCGAGAGCGGAACAACGAATCGTCTTCATTCTCTAAAAATTTAATGAAACGTCGAAGCGGGGGGGAAACTGAATTTAGACAAGGATTAAGAGTCGAGAACGGTACAACGAATCGTCTTCTTTCTTTAATGATTTAATGAAACGTAAAAGCTTCCGCGCTTCGCGTGGGAGGGGGGAAACTGAATTTAGACAAGGATTAAAAGTCATAACGGTACAACGAATCGTCTTATTTCGCTAATGATTTAATGAAACGTAAAAGCTTTATTCAGACGAGGATTATTTTCGAGAACGGTACAACGAATCGTCTTCTTTCTCTAATGATTTAATGAAACGTAAAAGCTTCCGAGCTTTGCGTGGGAGAGGGGGATGAATTAAGACGAGGATTAAGAGTAAAAAACTGTACAACGAATCGTCTTCTTTTTCTAATGATTTAATGAAACGTAAAAATTTCCGCGCTTTGCGCGAGAGGGGTAAAACTATTTTCAGACGAGTAGGCACGTAATGAAGGGGGGAGGGGGTTAGGGGGTTGACCCTCCCCCCTTCGGTTTTTTATGTGTGTATTTTGGAGCAACCCCCCCCCCCCCTTTTCTGTTTTTTTTTAATTTTTTTTTAATTTTTTTTTTTTTTTAAATATGCCAAAAAAGGTGACCTCACCCCCCCCCCCCAACGGAACAAAATGTCAAATTTTCAAATTTCGAGACCAAAAAAAAAAAGTGTCCTCTTCCCCCCCCCCCCCCCGCTTATTTAGCGGCTGGCTGAGTCGTTACGATTTTTTTTTCGGACCAAAAAAAAAAGTGGGCCCCCCCCCCCCCCTAAGAAATCCTGGATCCGCGCCTGTGTTACGTAATGTTAATGGATCTCTTGAGAATGCATATCTTAAAATCAATGTTTAATGCTCGTTACTAAGCTTGAAATCGATATTTGAATAGCTAAATAAGTAATAAATTTGTTATTTTATTGTAAAACAGAACTCGGTTGTCATGGTGATCGAAATATGAATAAGCTGAAGATAGTAAGAATATTTTTTGCATCAACAAATTCTTGGAATTGTTTCTTTTGTTTCTTGTACTTTAAATATATTTTAAACTCATATTCATGGCAATTTACGAATGCAATAATCTAAATCTGGAATGATTCAGTGGTGATTTCACCAAGAAATTATGAGTTAGAATGACTTCTTGTAGTGAAATGCAGAATCGAAATGTATACGTTAAATGTACCATTTGGAAATTCGTATGTCTTTAATAGCAAAACAGTCATAACTTTGCAGTTGTAGCATAAACCCTTGTGAAATTCACATCTAGTTCAGGCGACACTTCTACATCATAGTCTACGAAATTTCATTGAGGATGGTTGTGTAATTTTGATATGTTACCAATTAATATCTCCTCGCATTAGTTTGGGTACAACCCGTATGAGACTCATGAACGGGAAACAAAGGAAGAGAACATGAACATGAAGTTCAAAGAATAGCAATATTGTGACACAAGTGGTGAGAAATTTGCATTTCGCATAGAATTGAAAAATCAATAAAAATCGGATATTTTCTCATAAACCAACACTTTCTGGACAGGATATACAATTTACTTTTTATTCTTCTAATAACGTAGAATATTACTTTTGTTTGCTCTTTATCAAATTTTCTAAAATGTAGGGATCGGCGCGGCGAACCTCGCCACAACCAAGCAAGGGGCCCTCGTGTAGTTCATTCTTTAGGCTATAAAACATTAGAACAGCTCCTGTCAAAAGACCCTGACGACGCAGCACAAGAGTTAGGTTCTCTCAAGCAAGGACTGAGCAAGCTTCTAGAAATGACGGATATACGCTATGACCTGATATCGCTGTTGTTTCAGGTCTTACACCATGTCTGCCAGGCGCAGGTGTCCAATGAAACTATCAACATGCTGTTAGATATGCTCGGAAGGGAAAAGTTCATCAGCAACCATCTCAACCTCCATCTTATTGCGATGAGGACCGAGAGAAGCAAAACCAGAAAACGGGTCATGCCTAGTTGCATTCAGGATATCGCAAATGTCCTGTCAGAGCTACAGCAACGCCTTCCAAGGTACTTGACAGATGTTGAAGTTGCTGCGACACTCCTTGAAGAGGCTGTCAGATACGCAGAGAAGAGGAAAATACTTGTCGATGAGACAATTCAAGAAGAGGTACGCCAACTTTTGAAATTGAATGAGCCAATCCAACAGGAAAGGCTGAAGAAGCCACGTACGGACATCGAATCCACAGCACCTCTTCCAGATAATTTCCGTGAGCTCAGTGTGTTTCCAACGTCTAATGAACTTACAGATAATTCTCTTCGTCTTAACCTTCGAAAACACATTAAGAAGGGAAAGTATGAAAGTGTCGAACATTATCTTGATGTCCAATTTCGTCTTCTTCGAGAAGACTTTGTCCGCCCACTTAGAGAAGGCATTAGTGGATATAAGAACGCAACAGCTCGACCAGGGAAATGCGATAAACGCGTTCAAGACATTCGTCTATACTATGATGTAACACTGGACGAACCACTGTACTCACAAACTGGAGTTACGTTCAGAATTCACTTCGATGAGTCTAAACTCACAGGCGTTCGTTGGCAATCGTCGAAGCGACTGATCTATGGTTCACTCGTCATCTTGTCACCTGATGATTTCAAGACTCTCGTCTTCGGCACAGTTGCAAACCGAAAGCCTGATGATTTGGCTAAAGGCTTCATTGAAATCAAGCTCGAGAGGGACGAAGAAATTGCAGAGATCTTCACTGAAAAGACATTCATCATGGCAGAGTCTTCAGCATACTTCGAAGCTTACCGACATGTCCTGAGCCGCATACAACATGTCACTGAGCAGTCAATGCCCCTAACTGATTACATCATATCAGCATCACCAAATATTCGTCCACCTGCCTACATCCGGAACGATCGCTCCATCGAATATGACCTATCACCCATCGTCTCTGGTGATGTTCCAAACGCAAAGCAAACTGCAATGCGTATGAAGACCGTGAGGATTCTTGATGATCGTGAATGGACAAGACTAGGGAACACTGGTCTTGATGAGTCCCAGCTTCGAGCCGTACAAGCAGCACTTACTCAAGAGATGACGGTCATACAAGGCCCACCTGGCACTGGAAAAACCTACATCGGGTTGAAGATAGTTCACACTCTTCTCCAAAACAAGCACATTTGGAAAGAAGCTCAAGTTCTACGACATGCCGGATGCACAGGCCATGCGAACAGACCAATCCTACTCGTTTGCTATACAAACCATGCTTTAGATCAGTTTCTAGAAGGAGTTGCAACTTATAACAGTGAAGGTATCGTGAGAGTCGGTGGCCGAAGTTCTAGCGAGGCTCTGAAGCGGTTCAACCTCAATTCACTCAGGAGCTCAAAGCTTCGAGAAGAGACACCTCGTCACGTGAGACGTAGAATTGGGGAGGTTCATGGAGAAATCGAAAGTCTTGGGAGAGAAGTCAAAGGCCTTCAGGACAAGATTAACCATACGAAGAAGGGCCTACTCCATGAAAGAGTACTTATGAAGCACATGACTGACGCACAAGAAAGAAGCCTTAACCAAGGAAATATCTTTGAAGTAGATGGGCAATCCTTCCTTGTTCGTTGGCTCCTTGGTCATATTCAGATGAGATGTCCATCTGAGAAGCTTGATGTTCCTGAAGATATCGGACTAAAACATGAAGAAGATGACAAAAGAGAAGAAGAGCTCAATATCTTAGAGGAGGCGGATCTTCTTGACGAGACGAGACGACTGGACGTTGACTACCCACGAGATAGAATATTCACAGGCGATGCGAATGCTAACTTTGATGATGACACTTTGGCTTTTCGACTTGACGATCTTGACAACTTGGATGCGGGAGGGTGGCAACAAGACCGACGGCAGGTCAGCAATAGGAAGCACAACTTGGAGAGAAAGCTCAGGAGTAGTGAACGAATGTCCGACCAAGAGGCAAACGCCGTTAGGGACGTCTGGGGTCTTGAAGAAGGAAAGCGATGGAGATTATACCATTATTGGGCTCATTTACATCGCCATGAATCTCATCGTCAGCTCGTAGATAAACAACGGAAATTTACAAATGTTTGTCAGGAGCTACGAGAGGCACGCAGTCAAGAAGATTATGAGATCCTCAAAAATGCCTCAGTCGTTGGAATGACAACAACTGGAGCTGCCAAGTTCCATATGCTTCTTCAGAGAATCCAGCCGAGAATTATGGTGGTCGAGGAAGCTGCAGAGGTGTTAGAAGCCCATATTGTGACTGCATTGACTGAGTCATGTCAACATCTCATATTGATTGGAGATCACCAACAACTTCGGCCAAGTCCTACGGTCTTCAAATTAGGTACGCAGTATAACCTGGACATATCTCTGTTTGAACGTATGATCAACAATGATGTACCTTATCAGCAACTGGTTCTCCAACATAGGATGAGGCCTGAAATTTCCCGACTCATGAGGATGGACAGATTGTACCCATCTCTCAAAGATGACGACTGTGTGAAGGGGTTCGACGATATCCAAGGGGTTACGAAGAACATCTTCTTCATTCATCATGAAATTGAGGAAGACTATGTGGATGAAATGAAGAGTCACTCCAACATTCACGAGGCCAAGTTCTTGGTAGGACTTTGTAGGTACTTCTTGCAGCAGGGCTACCTTCCAGAGCAGATCACCATCTTGACTACCTATTCCGGTCAACTCTTTGCGTTCAAGGGGTTGATGAAAAAGATTGACTTTGAAGGTGTCAGAGTTGCGACAGTTGACAACTTCCAGGGAGAGGAAAACGACATAATTCTACTCTCTCTCGTTCGCAGCAACGAGGAGGGAAGTACTGGTTTCTTGAAGATCGACAACAGAATCTGCGTAGCGCTCTCGAGAGCAAGAAAGGGTCTCTACTGCATCGGAAATTTCAAACTCCTTGCACAACAAAACCCAAGTGGGCCAAACTTGTGGAGGGAAATCGTGAAGGACGCTGAAATCTATGGTACCATCGGAAAATCCCTTGTGCTCCAGTGCAGAAATCACATAGGGACAAAACATGAGGTATCAAGTGAGGCGGATTTCTCAAAAGTCCCAGAAGGCGGTTGTTCCTTACCATGTGAGGCACGTCTTACCTGTGGTCATGTTTGCCGAATGCCATGCCACACTACCGACATGGAACATGAAAACTACAAGTGCCGTCAAAAGTGTACTCGGACAATTTGCCCCTTAGGTCATCGATGCATGAAACAGTGCTACAAACCTTGTGACACGCAGTGCAAAAAATCTGTTGATAAGACAATGCCTTGTGGTCACGTCCAGAAGGTGCCTTGCTACAAAAGCAATGCAGAAGTAATCTGCGAATCTCCATGCCGCAGGAGACTGGATTGCGGACATCAATGCAAGGAGCTGTGTGGAAAGAGCTGTACAATGTTATGCGAGGAAATAATTCGTCGGTCTGACTTTCCTTGTGGCCATAATGTACTCGACAAATGCTCTGCTGGTCCTGAGTCCTGTTCGGAGCCATGTGATAAGATTCTGAGTTGTGAACATTCGTGCAAGGGCTCATGCGGCAAGTGCCTCCAAGGACGTCTTCATGCATTCTGCCGAGAAAGATGTGATCGTACACTCGTTTGCGGTCACCCTTGCCGGTCGACATGTGCTGCGGATTGTCCACCGTGTTCAAGGAGGTGCGAAAACAGATGTCAGCATAGCAAATGCAAGAAAAATTGTGGAGAACCTTGTGTCCCTTGTGCAGAGAGGTGCACTTGGCGTTGTCAACATTTTAGCTGTGGGGCAAAATGTGGAAAACCATGCGACAGACGTGCTTGTAACGACCCTTGTACACTCCTGCTGAAGTGTGGCCACCCTTGTATCGGTCTCTGTGGTGAACCGTGCCCCAAGAAGTGCAGAATCTGTGATAAGGAGGAAGTTACTAGGATCCTCTTTGGCGATGAAGACGACGTTAATGCTCGGTAGGAATTCCTTTTTCTTAAATAATGACAATACCTGCATAAATACAAATCTTACCTTTACTATTTATTTACGTGTGCCATCAATTTACAGATTTCAACGATTTTAACAACAATATTTGTTTTTAAATTGAAATAGATCAATCACGGAAATTAAATTTCCGCACATATCATCTCTCCCGTTTAGGTTTGTGGAGTTAGAGGACTGTAAGCACGTGATTGAAGCGGATGCCCTGGACAAATGGATGAAGACGGATAGTGGAAGCAAGGACACGTCAGAGGCGATCTCCATTAAGGTAGCCAAGAATTGTATGGCGTTAATTTTTTTCTTCAGTTCCTTCGAAGATTTATGTCATTTTTATACATTTACACTAAGAACGCGGTGGAAAACAATAACTTTTTCATTTGCTCATAACTCCGTTTTGCTGTTTTGATAAAAAGAATTTTGTGACGACTATTCATTTCTGTTTCGACACAATTTTGGAATAATTAGAGTTTGCCTCTTTAGTCTAAGATGTTTTCACGTGATCGAATGAATATTTTTTTCATTGCTTCAATAAAATCAAAAAGAGAAAAAGGTACACGTGAAATATAGATGAAAAATTCATTTCTGAGTGTTTTTGTTTCATTTGGCAGCTGAAAGAGTGTCCATGGTGCAAAACACCGATCAGACGTAATCTGCGATACGGAAACCTTATCAAACAAGCACTGGATGATATTAATGCTGTTAAAAGAACCATCTTCGGCGACGAAAACACAATCCACTATCTCCGTCAGAACCTACAAGAAAGACTTCGAGAAGTTGAGAACATGGATATTTTCGCCATCACAAGCGATGCCCGCCGATTCCAAGGCATGGTCTGCTCGACGTCTGCGTTGAGCCACGGACAAATCACCGCTTTGGAAAATAGAGTCCGTTTTCTGGAGGAAATGAGAAACCTGGCTGAAGCATTGCAATCGCTGCGATCTCCATCCCTAAATCAGCAGTACGTGAATCAGATGAAGAGTGAGATAGTTGGCCTGCAGACTTGGTTGTGCCAGGAGCCCATCGACAGGATGTCCCAGCAGCAGACCGATGACGCCAACAGAGAAGCAAAGAGGCTCCACCTAGCCCTAAATTTCTTCCGGATCCTGGCCGAGAAACCAGCTGCTCATAACGAAGCCAGCCAACAGGTAAAGGCCGCCGAGCTTCAACTCTTTGACGGGAAGGCTTTGACTGCCCAGCGAGCAGATGAGGTCAAAAGTCTTCTCAAGAAGATCGATCCCAAATCCGGTGTGTTGGAAATTAGCGAGACAGAGAGGAAGGAAGTAGTCGCCGCAATGGGTCTGGCCAAAGGTCATTGGTATAAATGTCCCAGAGGGCATGTCTACGCCATTGGGGAATGTGGTGGTGCCACACAGGCGAGCCGTTGCCCTGAGTGTGGTCTAGGAATTGGGGGCACCGGTCACCATCTGACAGAGGACAATATGGTTGCTTCAGAGATGGACGGGGCGCAATATGCAGCATGGTCAGAGGAAGCTAATAATATGGCGAATTTCAACCTACATAATTTGCATTAGAATTGAAACTTGATAGCATTTGGTGAGCATACAGCTGTCCTAATATTATCGAAGACAAATTTATTTCCCTTCTCCGATAGTCCTCTCATTCACTTTTCATATTTAAGATGTTCGGCATTTCATTACCAGCTGTCGACATGCTGTCGAACATTATATGAAGTAGAAATCAACTACACCTTCTCTTGACGTAATTTTTCATGAAATTTTCGATAGAGACTTTGCCGTGCTGATGTTATCAGAAAAAAAACACACATTGTAAATTTAGTTATTTTAAGTCATTTAATTTTTAATGCCTCCGCTACAAAGTAGCCGAAGGCATTATGTGTTTGGGTCGTCCTTCCGTCCGTACGTCCCGTTCTCGTGATCGCGTTATCCCAAGAACCGATTGATGGATTCCCGCCAAACTTAGGTCATGATGTATCGTGCAGAGCCAATGAGCTGATTAGATTTTGGGGTCACGAGGTCAAAGGTCAAATATCACAGGGCTCATTATGTATGCAAAAATAGCTCATGAACGCGTTATCTCAAGAACCGATTGATGGATTACCGCCAAACTTGGGCCATGTATGTATCTTGCAGATTCAATGAACTGATTAGACTTTGGGGCTATTAGGTCAAAGGTCAAAGGTCTTGGTGCTCATTTTGTATGCAAAAATTGTCAATTGTCAATAGAACCGACGGATGGATTAATATCAAACTCAGGACATGTATGTATCTTGCAGAACCAATGAACGGATTAGATTTTAGGGTCGTGAGGTCTAAGGTCCAAGGGTCATACATTTATATGAACAATTTTAATCATGATATTCTGGGGACCTGTTAATGGATTACAATCAATTGAATTTTTAAAATTGCTTCTGTTTTGGTTTGTAAATTTGCTTTGTGGTGGAGGCATCGCAGTCGAAGATCCATCTAGTTTTTGTTTGATTTCGTCCTCGATTATCCTAATCAAGAATCCAAAATACAGTAGGCCTAACTGTTAAAGTGAGAAAATTAACCATTGTTGCTTCAACGTACGAAACAATCAAGCATTAAAAAAAAAAAAATCATAAACGGGACTTTTTTGTACATTCATCGATAGAACTTGTATCATTCAGACATATTTATTCTTGGAATATTTTTGTGTATATGTAGTATACCGCTTCACATGTAAGGTAGAGTTTATGCTTCATATTGAATGACTTTCTGCGATTTGATGAATGAATTAGTAAATAATCTAGAATTGACCAATAATAACCTGTGTAGGGCGATTTTAAATAGTGTGTCTCCTAAATGCCCTTTCCCATCTATTTCATTCAAAAATTAAAAAAAACATCTAGATCTGACCATTTCATAATCGTGATGATTCCAGAAAGAGCTAAATAAAATGGTAAAAAGTCATATCAAGATATTTTTTATTTTTAAATTAAATCATTGGATAAATGTTCAAAGTCGAAAGGAACACAATGCATGGAATCACCTTATAGTTCATCGAACTATAAACAAACAAGACAAGAATGAGAACCAACTTTGAACCGAAGGTATTTACACATTCAATAGAGCCATACGTCATCCCCACGTCACATCCGTCTTATTGAACTTGTTACTGAAATCGTTGCATTTGATTGGCTGCGAGCATTTTTTTCCATTTTGATCGTGTATTGTATTATGTTACCACTCTTATGGAAAATGCTGTACATTTTACATTTCATATAACTAATTCATTGTATGTTATAAGAGCAGAAAACCGCCCATATTGGGTCAAATTTGGCATTTGCTGCCAATCGGACCGGGGCGGGGGTGGGTCAAATGTATAATACTGGTTGCGTTAACTATAAGTGCATTAATAACGATTAAATAAATAAAAAAGTATATTATTTGATTATCAGTTAGTAAACTGCAATTATTGTACGTGTGATATATTTTCTTAACAATATGAACAAATCCCTTTTTTGGGGTATAATTTCGGCGACCATCGCATAAATATAACTGATATGTTTGATCGTATACTCCTATTAAAGATCAGCAGGTAATATATTACACATCGGAATACAAGCAAGTGTTTGCAAATGATTGTAAACAAGATTTGTTAATTGTTTGCCAACTGCTAGATAAAATATGACATCACTTTATATATAGTGCATCACAGCTTTCCGTTGTCATAATAGAGACGTTATACTTATCACTTATGAAATAATTAAGTTATTTCAAAACCAATTTGTATACTTTATTGTAGTTATTGTATTGTAAGTCTCAAATCCTGAGGCTTTAGTTCATGTACATGTTCCAGCAGTGGCGTACGCAGGATTTTTTCAAAGGGGGGGGGGGTTAGCATTTAGAAATCGGGCCGAAAATTTCGCAACGACTCAGCCAGCCGCTGAATAAGTGGGGGGGGGGGGGGGGGGGGGGGGGGGGTAAGAGGACAGATATATATATTTTTTTGGTCCCGAAATTTGAAAAATTGACCTATCGACATTTTGTTCCGTGGGAGGGGGGGGGGGGGAGGTAAGGTCATCTTTTTTAGGTCATCCATTAGGATTTTTGTTTTTAATTAAAAAACAAAAACAAACTCAAAACTCAAAGGGGGGGGGTTTCCAAAAAAACATACACATACAAAATTGAAGGGGGGGTTAACCCCCAAGCCTATCCCCCCCCCCCCCCTGCGTACGTGCCTGTGTGCAAGTGTAAGTCATCATATTGCATTGCTTGAAAAGTTATGACAACTTTTAACGGGAAAATGCTTGGTTGACTTTAAAATAAAACAAGAATACGTTACATTGTATATCTGAATTAAAGTTGGAAATCAAAGATTGAAAAGCTCGTTGCACAGTGGTCGAGTACGAATACTCAAACGGTATGTCACAGAGTTGCGTTTTATCGATTAAAATGAATACATCATTTCTGTTTGTTATCATTATTATTATAATTGTTTGCTTATGATAGACCATTGTACATTCATAGTACACTTCCCCTTGATGATAGACACATGAAGGCAACACATTAAAAAGAGGGAGAGATATAGAGATGAAGACGCATTGGAACGATGTTCAGTGATGCATACAATGTTACCAATAAAGTTGGAATATTTTTCTTCACCTCCTTTCATTAAAAATAACTCTTACAATTAATATTGATAACGTTTCTATCTTTTAAGAGCTTTATTGATCGATCTCTACGACCCTTTAGATCTATAAAACTATGAGAATATATGAATGTTATCTTCATCTATAAATAATAAATCCTATTTTCACAACTATTTCATGAAAAGAGGTCGAGAAAAAGTATTCCAACTTGATGGGTAACAGTGTACAGGTGAATTTTTTGTCTACCATGTCATTGACAAAGAGTGACAGACAAAATATGTGTAAGTCTGTTCAAGTGTGAGTCTAGGATTTTCACGCGTGTGTGTGTGTGTGTGTTGTGCGTGTGTGTGTGTGTGTGTGTGTGTGTGTGAGAAGGGCAGACACAATTGAGGAGTGAGAAAGAGAGAGAAGAACAAAAGCTGAAACTGAGGAAGAGAAGGATAAGATGAAAAAATAACCTAATAGAAGAATAAGTTGGTAAAGCGGTGTAAAGAGAGAGATTTGTGGGGAAAGGGGGGTGGGGGGGGGGGGTTCTGAGAGTTAATGGACACATAGAACGTAAGGAAATGAAGACAAATACAATAGGGACTTTTAGATTGAGTGGACGAGAACACGACGAACGCCGACTAATCATGCGTGTCAACGTACTCAACTGCCCATGTTGACTACAATTAGAAATCTTTTAGATTGCACTCGACGATATACATGCATGCAGGAAAACACTATGAACATGACAGACAAAGAAAGAGGACAAAATATACAGTTCCTCATTCTACTCTCAACAATAGGCCATTTTCGAAATGTAACCAAATTTAATGCATAGGTCTTTGTGAAGTGCCTCAATACAAATTATTTCATTCACCTGATAGGAATAATAGTATTTCAATAGTCAGAATGCAACTGCATATATTAAGTGTTACTAGGTAGGTATAATGTTTGTCCAACCTGGTAACAACTAATGTATGCAGTTAGGATTCTGTCTATTGAAATACTATTATTCTTATCAGGTGAATGAAATAGTTTGTATTGAGGCACTTCACAAAGACCTATGCATTAAATTTGGTTACATTACGAAAATGGCCTATTGCTGTGGTAGAACATCCCTTCACTGCTATTATGTAAAAATGTGTAGAACAGGTGAATATGCATGTGACACTTGTTCTACACATTTGTACATAATAGCAGGAAGGGATGTTCCTTTGTCTACCTGAGGAACTGTATATTTTATGCGCATGCGGCATATACTAGTACCGTACTAGATTTAGGAAAATCAAGGTTGAAACCCTCTCGATCGCCGACTGAGACGACGTGACGCATGCGCAGTGCCTTAAAATAACGTCACACGTTGCAGTCGAAGCTGTCAACGTGCAAATCTAAAAGTCCCTAATAACAAATGGAAAGCAGCGTTCAGTTGCCCTACCAGTTCATTTAACTTCAGAACTTTTATGTGCATTTTTGTAGTGCAATAATGCGATTTTCAGACCACCCGAACACACACACTGAAAGGGAAGAGAGAGAGAGAGAGAGAAAAAGGGAGAGAGAGGGAGATTGGGAGAGAGAGGGGGAGAGAGAGAGAGAGAGGGGGAGAGGGGGAGGACAGGGAGAGTGGTAAGTGAGGTACAGAGATAGAGGGGTGAGGGACAGAGGGGGGAGGAAGGGGAGAGAGGAAGGGGGAGAGAGAGAGAGAGAGAGACAGAGGGAGAGAGGCGCAGAGAGAAAAAGAGTGAGTGAGAGAGAGAGAAAGAGAAAGAGAGAGAGAGAGAGAGAGATGAGTTTCTGTGGTAGTAACCATTGATGGCAAAGTTACCAGCAATGCTAAGTTGTGTGCAACGGGGCCCATGTTCTACTTATTGCGCAGCCAAAATAATACAGCAATAAGTCGGTAACCCGACACATGCTCCGCCGACGATTGCTCCGCCGACATTTACTCCGCAAAACGCGACAATTGCTCCGCGACATTTGCTCCGCGACATTTGCTCCGACGTCAAATGCTCCGCCGACAGGTGCTCCGCCGACAGTTGCTCCGCCGACAGATGCTCCGCCGACAATTGCTCCTCCGACAATTGCTCCGCCGACAATTGCTCCGCCGTCAATTGCTCCGCAAAACGCGACAATTGCTCCGCCGACATTTGCTCCGCCGACATTTGCTCCGCCTGAAGCGACACTTGCTCCGCCGACATTTGCTCCGCCGACATTTGCTCCGCCGACAATTGCTCCGCCGACATTTGCTCCGCCTGAAGCGACACTTGCTCCGCCGACATTTGCTCCGCCGACAATTGCTCCGCCTGAAGCGACAATTGCTCCGCCGACATTTGCTCCGCCGACATTTGCTCCGCCGACAATTGCTCCGCCGACAATTGCTCCGCCTGAAGCGACAATTGCTCCGCCGACATTTGCTCCGACGACATTTGCTCCGCCCAAAAAGTGTCCCATAAACTACAAATGCTACTAGTACTACGACAAATGCTTCGCCGACAATATTTTCTTTACATCTATTTTTTTCGTTTCTTTTTTTCTTCTTCATTTTCTGAATGCATTTCTTGAAATAATGTAGATGAAATTAAATGAATGAATGTTGATGAAGTGGGAGGAAAAAGGAGTTACCTAAAAGTCATTTCGAATATACTGAAATAACTTTCCATCTATCACTGTACGTCCCATATAATGTATACTAAACACTCATTACATGTCGTGGGAAGTTTTAAAAAAAAAGTAGAGCAGCAAGCCACATTCCCCAATACGCGCATACCTCCTAGTTAATTTCAAGTAGCTCATCAATATGTAATACCTGAAATTACCTCGATCAATGCATCTTACTAGGTAAAGCATTATACAATGTAATAGGTCATCATGGAAGTTTAGAAAATAAGTAAGGGGGATTTACCAAGTGTTGATCTTTTTAAGAGTTTTATAAAGAAACAAAAAGATATTGAATATTTCTCAGCGAAAAAAAGGAACAAGCTTGTTTCGCATTTTAAGAAATGGCAATTTGACTTATGATACTCATGTTGATTTAACTTTTATTCCTGTGCCCCCTCACTCCCCTTTATGCACTGGAGTTCAAACTATGATTTATATGTGTACAGTGTATTTTTTTTTACTATAATGTTTTTTTTTTATAACTTTCTTGTCCTTTCATTATTGTTAGTTGTTCTTATACATATTGGTTTTTTTGTTTGTCTAAATATTACCAATGACTTGTAAATATGTAATTTGTATATGATTGAAAATTTAATAAACACACAAATATAAAAAAAAAGTTTAGAAAATAAGGGCACTTATATACGTAAGGAAGAGAACCCATTCAGACGGGAAAATGAGATGGCAGCCTTTCTGCTTATTCACATTTATACAAATCATTTTGTTGCAGTTTGATGTTAGTTCTTCATGATAAGCCAATTGCTCTTCTTCCGGTGGCTTCGTGAGTCCCTTAAATTATTTAGTGAAAACAAAGTACTCGAATGAAACGGAGTGTTTTGCACACTAACATATATATATTAAAGCTACATACACTTAACTAAAGGAAAGAAACCTTTAGAAAATGGACTGGATATTATTGAAAATATTATTCTAAACAAGAATGTACTACATGATTGTATTACTTTACGTTTCAATTTCACGAGAGAAATAGAACTCGAGAGGGGGAGCAGAGAAGAAGTAGTGATGGAAATGAAAGAAGACTAATAGCATGAGAGGAAAGAAAAGAGCAAAGAAGACAAGAAAACGGTGTAAAAAGGAAAAGGAGGAGCATGGGAGAGAAAGAAAGAGAGAGAGAGAGATAGCCTTGAGCTTTGGATCAGCTAATGAGTAATACATGAAACAGATTTTGAGCGGAGTAATTATCTTTCGCCGGAGAACGTGCGTAAGGAGCTATAATTTTATTTTTATTTTTTTTAAATCAAACATTATGGGGAATAGCAAAAAACGGTTGTCTTTTTTGCTCTTTTCTTTCCTCTCATGTTATTAGTCTTCTTTCATTGAGGTAATTTCAGGTCTTACATATTGATGAGCTGTTTGAAATTAACTAGGAGGTATGCGCGTATTGGGGAATGTGGCTTGCTGCTCTACTTTAAAAAAAAAAAAAACTTCCCATGACATGTAATGAGTGTTTAGTGTACATTATGTCGGACGTACAGTGATAGATGGAAAGTTATTTCAGTATATTCGAAATGACTTTTAGGCAACTGCTTTTTCCTCCCACATTATCAACATTCATTCATTTCATTTCATTTACATAATTTCATGAAATGCATTCAGAAAATGAAGAAAAAAAAAAGAAACAAAAACAACCCGTGAAAAAAAAATATTGTCGGCGAAGCATTTGTCGTAGTACTAGTAGCATTTGTATTTAATGGGACACTTTTTGGGCGGAGCAAATGTCGTCGGAGCAAATGTCACCGGAGCAATTGTCGGCGGAGCAAATGTCGTCGGAGCAATTGTCGGCGGAGCAAATGTCACCGGAGCAATTGTCGCTTCAGGCGGAGCAATTGTCGGCGGAGCAATTGACGGCGGAGCAAATGTCGGCGGAGCAAGTGTCGCTTCAGGCGGAGCAAATGTCGGCGGAGCAAATGTCGGCGGAGCAATTGTCGCGTTTTGCGGAGCAATTGACGGCGGAGCAATTGTCGGCGGAGCAATTGTCGGAGGAGCAATTGTCGGCGGAGCATCTGTCGGCGGAGCAATTGTCGGCGGAGCAACTGTCGGCGGAGCAACTGTCGGCGGAGCACCTGTCGGCGGAGCATTTGACGTCGGAGCAAATGTCGCGGAGCAAATGTCGCGGAGCAATTGTCGCGTTTTGCGGAGTAAATGTCGGCGGAGCAATCGTCGGCGGAGCATGTGTCATGGAACCCCGTTAGAGCCAACAATTGCATAAAAAGTCGCTTATCTGTGTTCAAATTCGAAGATTTAAAAAAAGAATTATTCTTTTTTTTTTGGGGGGGGGGGTGTTCTTTTTTTGTTTGTGTGTATCGTTTCGTTGTTTTGTCCTGTTCGGTTCGGTTCCGTTCGGTTTGGAGAAAAAAAGTAGTAACAATGGTCCTAATTGCATATTCACTAATGTCTTTGCCAAAACGGTCAAAACAAAACAAACAGTGACGTGGTTTACCGTTGCATATTATTATGTGTACAAGCCGAGATAGACACTAAAAAAAGTTGGATTATTTGTGACGTAACAATATGAAGAAAAAAACTTTACATGCGCGCACAAGGCACGCGCGCAAAATAGCATATTGATGACGAAACAATAGAAAACTCATTGCGGAGGCGTATGTTTACAAAAGTGATCTTCTCATTTATGGTTGCCATGAAGTAGCTCATTCTTTTTTCTAAAGAGTTCCCTTGTGGATGCTAAGATAATTATCTCGTTACCGATCATGTCTCGAATAATGTCTGTTAGTCGTACATTTTTCGCCAGGACGCGAGTCGGTATTGCAAAGAAAGCAAAAATATTGTGCTGTCTTAGTTCAGGTAGGATGCATAAAATAATGCAATATATGCCTAATTTAAATAATTGACACAATTGCATAGAGAGAGAAGCGGGAGAAGGGAGTAAAAGAGGGGGAGGGGGTAAGAAAGATAGGGAGGAGAACAAAGATGAGAAATAAATTATCTTTGATCTTTTTAAACATACCAAATACTGATCTTCATTCATTTCTTTCGAAATACTTCCCTTAGATTCATGCTCTGAGTCTGATGATGACAGCCTGGTTGATTTCAGAGTTGCTGAAAAGGTCCTATTGGTAAGTGGCATTTCCATGTTTTATTTGTTAAATTTGCATTACAAAATATGGAATCTTACACATTCTTAGAAGTGCAGAAAATGCTACCTTTATCGTGAAAGATTTGTTTTCCCAATTAAAATACTGTTATGTAAAACTTTACCGTATTCATTTCATTTCTCTTGTTCAGTTGGATGTCGCAGAGAACATCGACGAATCAGTGGACCTTCCGAGTTTGCCCGATTGGGTTGCCGAAGAGGAGGAGGAGGAAGAGGAGGAAGAAGGAGAGGAGGAGGATGAGGAGTATGATGGGGAGGACAGCGAGGAGGATGACGATTGGATGGAAGATTGGATGGCTGAGTCAGAGTCTACAACGTCCTCCCAAGGTCCTTCTGATGAGGAGGAGAAGATTGACGAGCTTTGGTGGTGGAGGATAGAGAATGAGCCAGAGGAGGAAGAGTATATGGACAGCTCTGACTATGAAAGCGGGGTGGACATGGCATTCGAGGAAGGTGATGTTGGAATATGCACATGCCAATGTAGACGCCGAACCAGACCATCAATTCTGGAGCGGTACTGGATGGAGTTCCTCGATGACAGTGATTACGAAACAGATGTCGGCTCTGTCACCTTTGATGAGGATGATCATGATGAGGAGGAGGAAGATGAGGAGGAGGAAGAGGAGACAGAGGAAGAGGATACAGAGGAGGAGGAGGAGGAGGAGACAGATGAGGAGGAGGAGACAGAAGACGACGACGACGAGGAGAAGGAGGAGGAGGAGGAGGAGAAGTACGACCTGAAGGAGGCTGTCGTGGAGGATAAGGAGGAAAAGCCAGAGGAGGAGGAGGAGAAGGAGGAGGAGGAGAAGTACGTCGACGAGGAGGAGGAAGAGGAGCAAGAAGTGGAGCAAGAAGAGGAGAAAGATGAAGAGGAAGGGGGAAAGGGAGAGAAGGAGGTTATGCAGAGGAAGGAGAAAAAGAACCGGACAATGCAAAGGAAGAACATTAAAAGGAGGAGAGGAAGAGGAAGAAGAGGGGGACGGGGAGGAGGAAGAAGGGGATGAAGAGGAGGAGGAGGAGGAGAAGGAGGAGGAGGACATGGAAGTCATAGATAGTTATGAGGATAGCAGTAACCAATATGACGAATGAGATTACGACCCTGAGAGGCATGGTCCATCAACCAACATCAACTGACATCCCAAAGCATTGTGATGTAAATCATGGACCTAATACACGTTTTCGTAATGAAAACGATTTCCATATTGATTCCATGAAATCAAAAAGAATGAGGAATGCTGGATCATCAAGAAAGGGGAAAGCTGGAACAAAGTGGTATGAACAAAGAACAAAACAAATTAAATGGAAAATGGTTATACGTGTTCTTCCGAAATAGAAATCACGAATAAAATAAAAAATAAAAAGGAAAATTAGTTTGCCGTTTTCTTCATTCCATGGCTTTTTAGCACTGGTCGTGTGAGTATCATGAGTAGCTATGTGGATATAAAATATAGTCACAGAGGAAAATTGTGAGAGATAGAGAGAGAGAGAGAGAGAGAGAGAGACAGACAGAGACAGAGACAGAGAGACAGAGACAGAGTACAAAAAGGGATGGGTATGTGTGAACGATTTAGAAGAGACATCGGACGGTGCCTGCACCCAATAAATACGTGTCGCATCAAGAAATGGCGCCATCTAATTGCAAGCAATGGTGTGATACAGTTCCAAACGACTAAATAACACATAACACAATTGCAAAGTCTTGTATTAAATCAGCCAAAACCAATTCGATTGCCTTAATTATCCACCACCTTTTTAAATATGCCAACGTGAAACTGACATGTTTACGTAATCCGCACATGATTTCTCTATAAGGAATGGGGTACTGAGATTTCTCTTGAGTAGAGTTCTCGAAAGTCTGATCGTGTTATAAGTTAGAATGTCTGAATTCTTTATCCCATGAAATCTATTTCAACCTAAAACTTCCCCTAATCTGATCTAAGTTCCGTTTGTAAAACATGTAGATACCTGAATTCTATGAACATTTTTCAAAATGAAATTCAAGTACATACTTCATTCTAAAAACATCTATCCAGGGTGGCTCCATAAATGGAATAGCATACTTCCAAAAATATAGGGTCAAATTAATTGTTGCCAATTCGTGTCATTTCATTAATAAAGCCTGAAAAAGGGGGAATGTGGATGGAATGCCATTTTTGTGTTAAATCTGACGTTCATCGCAGCTCGACCAAAGCTCAGGCATATTTGATAGGGCCTATACCATTTCTGAAACTACACAATGATACATTAGTTTCTGCAAGTAGCACTACCAGTGGATGTTTTTAACATTGCTTCACAACAAATGCGTCTAAAAGAAAAAAATACTCATTCAACTAGGGCAAATTCGGTATCATAATTTTATTTTCTTCTGAACAAATTTCCAATCTATTCGTTCCGTTAAATTTGTCGCTCATAATTGGAATTATGCTGGTTCGTTTTGGTTGGCCATCTCTATCTATCTTCAACTACAACTTAATACGGCATCGCACAAGGAAAATGGATAATAAAAGATTCTTGTCATCACAATGTGTACTAGTAATTTCAGAACCTGTATGTAGATTTGTTTTTGACAAACTCAACAAACATCGGGCAGTTATTAAATGTATACATAAGGTTGTAGACATTGCACTTGAATTTACTCCAATTAACTTTGCCATCATGATTTCCACCATATGATTCTCTCTCTCTCTCTCTCTCTATCTCGGATCCTTCTTACCTCTATCTCTCTTTCTTTCTCTCTATCTTCATTTCGTTCTCCTTTTCTCCTTTTCTTTCTCTCCATCTCTCCCAATTTCCTTTTTTCTTTCCTCTCCGCTCCCCCCTCTCTCTCTCTCTCTCCCCCCCCCATCTCGTCCACCTATCCAGTCCCCCTTCCCCCTGATCCCCCTCTCCCTCTATCCCTCCCCCTCTCTCTCTCTCTCTCTGTCTTTATCTCTCTCTCCCTCCTGAATGTAAACAACATTCATGCTGATTATAATCTGATAAGCAATAACAAACGCATTTATTTTCTTAGACCTGTACCCACTCTTAGACCATTAACAAACATTTTAAGATCATGAGAGTCTACACCTTAATGGCACGGTCGTAATGAGGTCGCCACTGTGAGACCCTTTGTTATTGATTTGTAGTCCCAACAATGTGACACCGCAAGTAAACATAAAAGCATGTTCAATAGGCAATGTTATAGATTGTTTATAGTCTAAAGATCAATATTCTAGAGGGGAATAAAAGACGATGAATGAACCTGTTCGTGTCATTGGCATTCCACCCCAGGCTCATGGGCCGAAATGATTGTCATGTCTGGAAATCAATGTACTTTCATTGTATATCTGGTCATCCCCCAAAGTCAGTATAGACCCTGGTTCCAGTCAGTCACCTGAATCAATCTATATTTCTAAATCGAAAGAATGCCATTACATAAGTACGATGTCCATTTCATTTTCTATTTTCCAAGCCAAATTCATGTTGATAACGGAAAGCAATCACACGATTGTAGAGACTTTCGAGAAACCAACCTAAAGCAGTTTTAAACAGCCTTGCCAATCTCCATTTACTAAGTCAGTATAGACCCTGGTTCTCCGTCACTCGAATCAATCTATATTTCTAAATCGAAAGAATGCCATACCCTAAGTATGATGTCCCTTCCAACTCTCCATTTTCCATGCCAAATTCATTTAGATAACGGAAAGCAATTACACGATTGCATAGACTTTCGAGAAACCAACCTAGGGCAGTTTTAAACAGCCTTTTCAATCCCCATTTGAAATGCGCTAGCATTGCAATGAATTTTTTGTTTAAGTACAAAGAATTTGTTGGGAGGCTTCCACCAGTAAATAAAGTGCTTTATCTTGTAATTGAAAAACAAGTCAAAACAAATCTTGGAAACAGCAGGATTTGAACCAGCAATCTACATCTATTACAAATTTACAATGATATGTTACGTAATCCTAACATAATATCTATAGATAATACACTAGGGTATTGAAAAAGCCCTCCAGTTAATTTCGTGAAAGTATTTACGATTTGATTTTTGATTTATTTACCAACAGCAAAACATTTCATACATTTCATACATTTTATACAATAATTACATATACAGGAAGAGAAACTATTGGTTGGTAAAAGGGGCCAGATAATAGCACATGTGCTAGTCGAGCCTAACCCCTTAAACAGCTATACATAGTATTTTGGTACAAATCAGTTTAGAGAATGTAACAAAACAAAAAATAATGAATTTACTTTTACAATCGATGCTTTAAAAAAAAAAATAAGAATAAGTACTCAACAATGTCTTACAATATACAAACTAATAATGTAAAATATGAATTATGAATTGTGTACACTTGATATTTCATTCATGACTTGTTCAACAAATGACTTGTAACAGAATTCCGAAACCTATTTCTAGACCTTGTCAATCTGACATCAACAGGTAATCTATTCCAAAATTCACTGCCCACAAAAGACAATGAAAATTGACCTTGTGTCGTTCTTAATTTTGGAAGACGTAATTGTCCATGTTCTTTTTGTCTTGTGGAATAGCTATGTTCTATAATGTCACAGTACTCTATCAAAATATGAGGCAAATTGCCATTGACTAGATCAAACATGAAAGTAGAAATGGATAAATCATGTAAATTATACACATTTAGGATTCGCAATCTTTTAAATAATGGATCTGAAGGAGTTCTCCATTCACTAAATGTTATGGCACGAACTGCCATTTTCTGTGAATATAATATACTTCTTAGACTAGTCTTATAAGTGCTTCCCCACACCTCTATTCCGTAAGAAATGTGTGGTTGTATAAATGCTTTATATAATAATATCAGAGTACGGCTAGGAACAAAATGTCGCAATCTAAATAGCACTCCAACTTTCTTTCTAATACACTGATTTACAAAACGAATATGACTCTTCCAAGACAAATGTCTATCAATTTGAACCCCAACAAAAGTGGCAACATCAACCTCTTTAATTTCCTCGCCAGCGATTTTTAGTTTACCATTTATACCTATTTTTTTCCTCCTACTACATATTAACATGAAATTAGTTTTCATTGAATTAATTGTAAGTTTGTTAGCAGTGCACCACTTATGTATCTTCTGTATGTTGTCATTCACTTCATTTACATCAATTTCACCCTGGTCAGCAGAAAAAGTATGAAATAGATTGGAGTCATCGGCAAACAGCCGAAAATTGAAATAATCAGTAACAGTTGGCAAATCATTTATATAGATTAAAAACAGAGTTGGCCCTAATACTGATCCTTGTGGAACACCACATCTTATCTTTTTCCTTTCTGATAACGTTTGACCACACTGGACAAACTGAAATCGGTTACTGAGATAATCCTTAACCCATTCTAGAGGTAACCCTCGAATGCCATAACTAGATAGTTTACCAAGTAATATATTATGATTAATTGTGTCAAATGCTTTTTTAAAGTCGATGAACATACCCAGAGTTACTTTTCCCTGATCTATAGATTTCAAAGTTGAATTTATCAAGTTGATCAAAGATAATTTAGTGCTATATTTCTTTCGGAATCCATATTGATGGTAATAGAATATATCATTTTTTTCTAGAAATTGTATTAATCTGATATTTATCAATTTTTCTAAAACTTTACCGATTACAGGTAAAACCGATATTGGTCTATAATTACCTGGATCTTCTCTTGGCCCTTTTTTGTGTAGGGGAGTAACCTTTGCAATCTTTATTTCATCTGGAACCTTGCCAGTTTCTAATGACAAGTTAAATATATATGCCAGTGGATGTGAAATATATGGAGCACTATCTCTAATTAATTGCACTGGCATGTTATCGTGACCACAAGCCTTTTTGGTATCAAGTAGCAGAACTTGACTCTTAATTTCAACTGCAGTTATTGGTTTCCAAAATAAAGATTGCTCTATATTCTGCCCCCAAAAATCACCATATGCTACATCTGTATTCGGCAATTCATCTGCTAAATTCGGTCCAATATTTACAAAAAAGTCATTAAATCCATTCACAATATCAGATTGAGATGTAAGTTGCATATTTTCTCCATGAACCTTCTTAATTAGTCTGTCCACTTCAGTGCTTCTCGGTGATCTGTTTTTTCCAGCTAACAATTCATTGATAATGGCCCATGTTTTATTTGTATCCTTCATATTATTTTGTAACAAATCGCAATAGTAATTTCTTTTTGCATTTCTTAGTAGAGTGGTCAGTACATTTCTGTATTTTTTGTACTTATCAACAAGATCCTGTCGATGATTTGATTTTATAACTTTTGAATACATTGTATATTTTACACGAATAGATTTCATGATCCCTCGAGATATCCATGGTTTTTTGGCAGATTTCTTCTTTCCTAACTGCTTAGTAACCAATGGTGCATGTTTATTACAAAGGTTTGAGAAAGAACTACAAAAATTGAGATAAGCTGTGTCTTCATTCAATGACACACACATATATATATATATATATATATATATATGTCTTTCTCCAGTACTAATATACAACTGTTACTTTGATTTTCATTCAATTTTATGATCAAGAATCCTCTATCAGAATTCAACATCATATAGCAAAAATATGATATATTTTCAATAAAGATACATAACAGAATATCAAATATGAATACATACAAATACAAAGTATAGTACAAGATTGTAATCAAACGATTAGTATTTCTTTAACAAAATCACGATGTCAAGATAATTAATTGGTTAAAGTGTATTTATATTGAATAGATTGGTAATTTTGGGCAATGAGATTCAAGTTTTAGGGGGCTGCAATTTACAAGCCCAGCATTTTAGCAGTCCCCTCCATGACAAACCTGTTTTATATGCCTGTTGTACACTGTGGACCAATTACAATTATATTGTTAAGTATCATTGTTTTACTATGTACAGTGCAATCCCATGTATTTTATTTTCAATTGTCGGAAATGGAAATAAACGAAATAAACGAATGAAGTTTTAATCTTCTTTTCTTTAAAACCCTAGATTTCATCATCATAACATGACATCTACTCAGACAAGGAGCTTTCATCTTCTAGTTATCACAAACTCCCAATAAAGCTGTTTACTGAAATCTATTTGAAAACACATGCAGAAGAATACAGTCTGTCAAAGAATTATCAGGTCCAGATGGTGATCAGGTGATCCATTTATTTTCATTTTCTTATTTAGGCCTTTTTTACTTTGGAAGAAAAACAATACAGCTCTTTAGAATGAATGCAGGTATTTTGCCATGTATCAGTTGGATTAAAAGAGAGGCTTAATTAATTAATTTCAGGTCATTGCAATTACTCTTCATGGACTTCTTCAATTTTTTTCTTCCATTTTTTAATTTTATTTAAGGGAAGGGAGTAAACAAAGTAAATGATGATTATGTTCCTGAGAGCAATTGCATGTATTTCAAGGTCTTTTCAGCGCGCGCTTAGGAGGGAATCGCTTTCATCCATTAAATCTACCAGGCATCTTAGGATGCATCCACCCATGCAAGCAGCTCGCTCTGTGTCCTCTCCCACCCGTTCACTCAGCTCGGCGATCATTCCGCCACGCGAGCTCACTCAGACCAGGTCAACCAAGTCACCGAGCGCGGAGGACAACACGCATGCTACTCAACAAAGACCAGCAACAGACGATCATAACAATGCTCCCGCCACCGAGGAAAAACCTTGTTTTCGTCGCCACGCTTGTGTGCACCACCATGATACTCGGCAGTGTGGCTCACAATGGTAACGTTTTCATTTCAATTTTACAATTTCGTGGTTATGAATATTTACAATTCAGTGCAAAAGCAAAATATGATAGAGACCTTGTTTTTTGTTTGGAGATGGTCAAAGGGTATCTAGATATGAGTGGCACTGTGGCATCTTTCTCATATCCTTTCTATATACCTCGGAGCGAGATGGAAATAGGCAAGATGTCATTATTAAGAACGCGATAATTATGTAGATATGTGTTATTATTTTGTGAACAAAGAAAATGTTGCTACATTGAAACCTATACTCCACGTGTCTGTATAGTAGGGCTATAATGCCCGTTGAGATATCTTGTAAACAAGAGATCGATAATATAAAATAAAAATAGACTCGAGAGGCGAAGGTAGATTGATAAAAAGAGAAAGAGAGAAAATTAGCTCAATTTTGTATAGATATTGACCTGTAGGCCTATACTAAGGAAAGTGAATGGAAACGAATAAAAGCAATGATTAGGCGGCTAAAGAAAACAAATTTACCTTTTTTTTTTTTTGGTCATGTTTGTGACACCTAAGAATTGTCGATGCATCTGCGTTAAGTGTAACTGATAAAGCAACTATCTGATCACGTTATTACTCGAATACCAAACAATGATTATATTCATTCACATTACGCCAATTCGTTTAGCAACTATAAAATGTTGGTATTTTTATATCAATATATGGAGTTTAGCATACAAACACATGACAACTAAACGGTATTAAAGGTGTAACCCAACATTAATTGTTGTTATTGTTTATATTAAAAAAAAAAATAACGAGCCTGGTAAAGAGAAAAGCCTCAACAAAATTAGATGTACAACCATATACTGTACCTTAATCATTATCAACATCATTAGCCCCCCCCCCCCACCCCCTCTCCCCAACCCACACCTTCCCCACCCCGGCTGATACTTTAATATCACATAAATCAGATCAGATACATAACCTTATCGTTCGTCCAATTGTCCAGCCTGGTCGATAGAAAACATTGATATCACTATTTATACCACAAGTTTGTGAGGTCAACAATTGTTTAATAATATACCTCAATCACACACACCGCTAAAACAAATTATGACACTCAGATGTGGTTAGACCATGGATGTATGTGTAAGGCTGGAGTTTCCAAACCCAGACCCATTTGAAGGGTCATTTTGGCAAAAAAAATTACCCATTGTTACGACTTTGGATGACAAATCGAAATCATTTAATTTAATTTTGCACTTTGGCGAGAATATGATATGGATGAAGTTTTTTAATGAAGGAAATGTTCAAGGTCTCAAAGTGATGCCATTTTCAGCACAAAATCATATGAGTAGTAATAGCAGTATAGTACACTTATTGGATAACATGTTTAGCACAAGGTTAATCTACCACAAGTTTCATGTTTAGGGATTAAAAAAAACACAACAACAAAAACCCATTAGAGCGGTACGTAGGCGAGTAATCCATCCCCACTGGGCCAAATCCACACGTTTCCAAACCGACCGATCACGGGCAATTACGGTAAAATGTAAGTTTTTTGTTCGGCCTGTTGTCGACCTGGGGGTGTTTCACAAAGATGCTAAGTTAAACTTATCTCTGAGTTGGACTCAACAATTATGGAATGCCGTTAGCATCTACGACAATATCTTGTAAAAGTTATTTTAAAAGGCATAAAATGTTGATTCAAATCAATCGTATTTTCTATTATCAAGAAGATTTCATGTTCTTGATGTGGAATTTATGAAAAGTCTAAAATACTTCAATTTTTGTTTTTGAATACATTTTATTTTAAGGCTACAAATTGCTCTCCATAATGTTTAAGTCAAAGTTAGAGTTAAGTTCGACTTAGAATCTTTGTGAAACACGCCCCTGCAGGTGTCGGTCCCGTTGGCGTGCTTAGAGTAACCCCATGACGGTGCGGCTGAGGTATGATTAATCTCAAGTACTCTTTGACTGACTAATGTTGTTCAGTCTGTTTGTACATAGTTTGATTCTTCATCGTTCGTGTACACTCGAGTGCTATACCAACATAAACCCCCCCCCCACCCCCCCCCCCCCACGTCCTACCGATACGTGACTCGTGAGGGTGAGGGAATGAACAAATATTGGTTTTCCCTTCCTTTTACCATCATCAAGCCAAGGTAACTAGGTCTGTGTGCACGTGTTTATAAAGAGAAAAAGCACAACACATTTCGGAGAAACAAAGTGCTTTTTACAGACCACCTCTTTTCCACAATCATTTTCAATGTCTTTATAACACTCTTGTTATTATACAGTAGGCTTGCGGGTGCACCATGTGAGAGAGAGGGAGGATTGAGGAGTCCTGAAAAGGACTCTCGGTAATCTTTCTTGAGGGTTTGTAGTCATTTTATTTATTGTTATTGTTAATGAATTTATTCTAGTTGACGATGAACGTGTTGTTACTGTTCATGAATGCATTGTTGTCATGTAAGTGGAAAGAAATAAATAAATCTTGAATCTTCAAAAGTGTAAAATCTTCGAGCCTCGTGCGGAAGATGTGAGCTGTTGGTCTAGGCAGGGCCACCTCCCTTGTCTAGGGGTAATGTCCTTGGTACGGCCAGCTCCCTGTCTTCGAATACAGACTGAGACAGAGATACGTCTTTCGGATGATGACGTAAAGTTCCCAGACGTAAATAATCGTATCTGGTTGATACCCGTCTGTAAAACACAATTACAGAATCCAGTCTTTCGAGAATTTTTTTAGATGGATGTTAGTAAGTCATCATTGCGCCTTGACGAGGATTATTTTAACCTTTTTTTTACCTTTGCAAATATAGAGTCTTCTAGACGAATAATTTTGGAGGGCTTTGGAGGCGGGAATTGGGGACTATAGGGGTTTTTGCATTCAATTTCTACTAAATTATAATCGAGTAAAAAGGAAATAAGGCTTAAAGAATTGGGGAGGGGAAATTAACCCCCCCTCCCCCCAAAAAACAACAACAACACCCATCTAGAATTATTGCGCCTTGCCGAGCTGCTAATTTGAAGTCATCATTATGCCTTCATGGAAGTCTACTGATTATATTATGTTAATTTTAAATTTTGATATACATTTTTGTATGCTTTTAGCTTAATTGATTGTCCTTTGAGCTTTTAATTTAATTGATTTTCCTTTTGGCATTGATCATAATGAACAAATATATTAACTGATCAATAGTGGTAGCGTTATTGACCAATTAGGATACAAACTTTATTACTGATGATTTATGATCGCATAATATCAATGTTGATACCTTAATTCATCAATTTGTTATTAATGTTCAATGTCGATCCAATCACCGAGAGCTTCTGCATATGTAATATAATTTTGGAGGGGAAAAAATGCTTTCTATATCATTATCAAAGTGAAACGAAGAGAAAGGGAGAGAGAGAGAGAGAGAGAGAGAGAGAGAGTGATGGATGGGAGAAAGAACAATGGAGAAAAGTATATAGAGAGAAATGGAAAAAGGAAAGGGCTGGAGATGCGAACACAAGAGTAAGACAGATTAGACCTGAAGAAATCGAGGGGGAGAGAAAAGGAGAAAGAGAGAGAGAGAGAGGGGGGGGGGGAACGCTCTGAATAGAGCAAACCACTCGCATTTATTTGAGTAATTTTTTGTTTATGTCCATAATAATGTCTGGATGTTGTTTTATTCGGAAAATAAAACCAAAGCAAAACTAACAAAGAGAGAGAGAGACGGGGGGAGTAGCGAGAGATAAAGAGGGAGTGGGAGAGAGAGAGAGAGAGAGCGAGAGAGAGGGGAAGGGGCGGAGGGGTGTACGCGTAGACCAATTCTCCCATCGAATATAACTTCGAGGGGCTACGGTTGATGTTTGTTTCTCTGACCAAGGTGTTAAGAGAGCTCTCAAAACTCCTTGGTTTTTACCTAAACAAAGAAAAGAAAATGTTTGAGTGGGGATATTGGTGACAATGAAGGGGCCACGCTCACTCTTTTCTGCTGTTGTAAAATATTTTGACACGGTGAAAATAAAACCACAAGACGTGTACTCATGTCCATGGTTGTAATTCAACGCGATTCGAAGCCACAAGACTATGAAAAACCACAGGTAATTTAAATTTTGAAAGATTGACAGCTCTGAATGAATTGCCATTCGCAAAAAGAATACCTGGGCATTAATTGGGCATCCTATAAAATAGAAAATAAAATGTTTGAAAATAATAACTCCACTTTTGGGAGCGTGTTATAATGGGCTATACCGTTAATGATGCACTAGGATGAGGACAAAAGAATCAAGGTACGCAATGACGTCATCGTGCCTAACGTTGCCAAATTTAACGGTGTAAAATCTTATCAGTCAAAAATTTCATTTTAGTTTGACAGGTATTAATATTATCATTATTTGTAGATATTTTATTCTTATTCATCTTTGTTACTGTGAATGGAAACTAGTTTATTGCACTTAGTTTATGAATATAATGGAATAGTAAGGGTAAATTATGAAGGAAAAAAAAAGATCTTTAGGAAGCTTAGCGATGATACCGATTGTTTTGTTTGATTGTTTGCTTTTTTTGACATTTTTTAAAAATATTTTGTTTAGGGGTGGTGGTTATTTTATCTGACTGCTAAGAAAGTATAAATGCTTGTTAGTAGGCAACCAGAGGACCAACAACTGTAGGTCCTCTCCGAGGGACCTGGTAATGAGGATCAATGCCTTACCAAAGGGCACTAGCGCATCGTTCGTATTTACTTTCGCTAAGAGAAATATAAGTTCTATTTGTAAAAGATTATCACTATAAATAGATTATACTGCAGCAGTATACTCCAATATCTTCCTATCATACTCACGACCTAGGCCTGTGTAATTTTCTTTCCAAACAAACGCTACAGGGCTAATTTTGCAAAATGTATTTCAAAAGGATATCTTCAAACATAAGGAGAATTCGTTTTTGCCTCGTCATTCTCGTATTCATTTTGTAGAATCACGTTCGTTTCCCGAGCTGCCCTTGATTATAAGGTCGACTCTATATGGGCTCCAAGATTTGTTCATTATTATTCATGAGCTAACGTATAACCCTTTCACTAACCCTAACGGTTACCATGTGCGCATAAGAATCTTGGATCCAATATAGTGTCGACCTTAATATAACCTGCCTTTGTTTATTACCGTATCGTTTAATCAATACATTCTTCTATACTGAAAAGAAAAGAGTATAATGATTCGTTATCTTTGTATACCTCAATGATCGTCAATCGTTCTTTTTGAAGAATGAATTGTGTGATTTTTTTTAATTCAAATTCATTTATCATATTACTGTGTAATACTTGACGCCGAGGAAAGTTAATCGAGTTACATTTTTGAAGGGCACGGGGGCGGCTCGTCATTTAGGTTTGGTATCAAACAAGCAAAACAAGTCTCTGAAATAATAGACAGACACCTGTACCCTTTTTCTTAAATTCATCGACCCTATAGACCATCTTGTTTCCGTTGAAGACTTAGTAATAATAAGGACACAAAAATGTAGATCATCCGATCTCATTTTCCGTGCATTCGACTTAAAACATGTCAATAACAATAGACAGTCGTGTACAAACACGTAAACGTTGGTGACCCTGTGAACGCTCTATATTGTCTGCAGGCCAAGACATCAATATGACACTTAAGCGCAATCCCCGCAGTCTTGAGCAGAGCCTATAGCTCTGTCCGTCTTAAAAAACTAGAATTCGGCGTAAATATTCATAATTGAATGAAACACGCCCTTAAGACTAAAACAACAACAACAACAATTTGGCTCTGTCAGTGGCAGCTACAGTACAGAGCCTTATTGCGTGCATTAGACCGTACAGTCGGCTTAGTCTTTTGGTTCAGACACTGTATTACGCGCTATGGCCGACAAGGGTTTGTGCCTACATGCAAGCAAGCTAATGATGATTGCTCTACGTCCAGAGTTAGTTGCCTTCTCTTCTACGAAATAGATCGTCTGACAACGTCTTGCAAAACATCAATAAACCCTTTTGAGGTTAAACCTTGAGATGAAAAGACTGGATTCATAGCTTGAAGGATGAACAACTCTTAGAACCCCTTGGTTTAATCCGCACTAAGACTGACCAGACAAGAACAGACTAGAATGGTGTTATAGTATTGTCTGATCACTCAATTAACAGAGCATGAAAACAGAGCGCGTAATACTAACACGTAGACCAAACTGAAAGTATAGGTACGGAACGAAGCTTGATTGATTTCACTAATCTCTGAGATAATATGTTCTATTTTTTACTTCTGTTATTAAATGATTGTTAACTTGTACAAAAGTGACACAGAGATCAATGGCCATGACTTGTGTCATATTGCACCTCGTTAAGGCGCCAAAATTCAAGAACGTCATGATATTAGTGTAAGTAATGAAAATGAATATTAAATTGTGTTTGATGTCCAATTCAATTTGTAAATAAAAATGCTATAACAATCATGTTATGTTCCTACGTCGTTAATCCAATTATGGAGAAGAAGAAGAAGAAAAGAAGAAGAAGAAAAGAAAGAAGAAGACCGAGAAGATGAAGAAGAAGAAGAAGGAGAAGATGAAGAAGGAGAAGAACAACAACAACAACTAGTAAAACAAGAAGAAGAAGATCAAGAACAAGAACAACAAGCAAAAAAAGAAAAAATATTGTTTGATCACTCATTATCAACAGAGCGCGAAAACAGATTGCGTAATACCACAAGTAGACCAAACTGAAAGTGGAAACGAAACTAAGCTTGATTGATTTTTTACTAATCTCTGAGACTGGCTTGTGAATACATGTATCTATTTTCTACTTCTGTTAACGATTCTAAACTTGTAAACAAAAATAATGACGCAGAGACCAAATGGCCATGTGTCCTATCCATGGGACGAGATCGTCAAGAATTTGTAGATACATTGTTTTATTTAATTTCAATGTTCTCATTGATTCGAACCAAGAATGTTCAAGTTGGAGGTCGATGCCCTAGATTTCTTGCACCTTGGAAAAGCGCCAAAATTCAAGAATGTCATGTTAAGTTTAAATAATCAAAATAAATATATCAAAGTGCGTTTCTATGTCAAATTCATTTTGCAAATACAATGGCATGACAAGAATGTTCTCCGTTCTTAGGAATAGGAAGTGGTTACAAATCAGGGAGATTCTTTGTTTCTTTCTTCTACCAAGCAAAGGGATAAGACCAGCGATCTCTATAAGTGTATGGATGATTAGTTAGTTCCAAGAAATCACCTCAATCTTTTCCTAAGATGCTTAAAAAGGATGTCATATCCGATCTGTGGGTCGAAAATCTTTTTAAAGAATTTAAGGTGTCATCTTCTATATTTTCGACTAAAAGTATATACCCGTGTCTTCATGCAATAGAAACATTTATACATATACGTAACGTGTGTGTACGGTGTATTGTGTTTTTACAGACGTGTGTCAATCAAATAAATCAAATATGATTAATTACGTCTGGGGACCGACCTTTAAACGTTTCGAACCTGCGTCCTCGGCTGAATCAATTTGTAACTTCCATTGTTAGCTGGATTACAGGCGCACACCACAACGCCTAATTATACATATAGTTATCAACTGAATTATTCATACCCCTTGTGAGTTTGATGTTTCTTTCGTTCTTCGTAACTCAAGAAAGAAAGGTGGACTTGTTAAATTAGAGACTTTGTTGAATACTAAGATGCAAGCTTTAATATAATTATCAAGAAACATAAATCGGGACAAGTCCATGTTTCACATACTTCAGATACTTTCACATACATACTATTTAGTTGTTAACTGTACATTGAATGTTGTTTGTGAAAAAATGCCAAATTGCAAAACAAATTAAAGTAACCAAAACTATTTATAGGATGGGAAAGCAATAAATACTGAATAAATATTGTTACCACAAAAATTCAACATTCGTTCAATTTATATAGGCTATTCATTATTTCAGATGTATATTTTGATGAACTTTATTGATTTTTGTTATTTTGATGTATAAATCTGTCATTAGAAGTGGCTGTTTAGATGTTAATTGCATTCCAGCACTAGTGTCGATGATACTATTTTGAGCATGCTCATTCTATTTTGGTAATCGTATTGTTTGGACGATTTTCCCTACGTCTCCTTGTTTTAATCATTGTCCAGTTAAGAGTTTGTGCAATGGCGCATGAATTCGAAATGAGTTTAATATTAGGTGAAGTAAAAAGCTTGAGCACTAAATGACCCTTATGACGTTGCTGTCCTATTTGAAATATGCCCAAGCAAAACGCTAAACTATAATGACGTTTGGTTCGTGGTTAGTTAACTAATGACTTATGACTAAATCAAACTATAAACGAACAATACTTGCCTCGATCAACCCATTTCATCTGTCATTTCATTTGTCAAACTTGGAGTTTGACAACTTCAATGCGTTATGTTGACGTCATCATTCGCTTTGACAATGCCAGTTGTCATTCTTGCATTCATTAAGGTAATTGCAATTTATGACAGCACTTATGAACATTTCTGTAAACCTTTATCCTTAATCTGTTCAATCGTTATCAATCAATAACAATAACTGTTTCGGTGTCACCAATAAATGTCATTTCTTTGCTACTTATCTCCACCGCTGTCATTATTATTATTATTATTATTTTGTTTACACCCAATCTCCTGGTCAGTGGGGTAGCGTGATTCCATCCACGGGCGAGGTGGGGGGGGGGGGGGGGGGGGGAGGGGTTTGTTTCATGTAGGTGAAGCGATCTATACCAAGTGGGTGGAGTAGAGAGGCTATCGATAAGGAAAGGGGATGTATGAGAGTGGTCATATAATCTTCTTTTCTTTTAAAGGGATCCGGTAACTTTGTCTCAGATTCTGAAATAAAATTCTGGATTTAGCTCATGATGCAATGATACTTATAAACCTTTAGGTCAGTCAGGAACCCCATGGAATTTACAAGCCGATCGCCTGTCTGCTTATCAAGATATTAATGATTGGAATTACAAATTTTGAAAACCGTTCGCCTGACGGTTTTCATAACACTACAGTCTATTGGGGAAAACGAGTATGGTAAAACCGGTCACTCAAAGATTTTTACTTTTTTGAGGCACTTCTTGATCATTTTGAAGCGCAATTTTTTTAGGGCTTCAATATTGCACCATATCACAGACACTGATAACACGTAGGGCCGTGTATCTCAAATTTAACATTGTTAAACGATCCCTTTAAGTCCCTTCTTTCCATGTGTTCCTCTTTTCTTTTCTTTTTTATCTTTTTTTAAATTTATTTTTAGATCCCCCGTTTTCCTTTTGTGGGGCGGGGGAGGTCGCCTTATGCTTGAGGAGCTCCGCTACTGCTTCATGACCTATCTTGTCGTAATACTCCTCCTTATCCCAATCATTACCATAATCAGTATCATCATCCTGATATTCATACAAGTCATGGCCATTTGAAGAGTTGCGAGAGCTTTATTTTAGGGAGGGGGTCATAATTTTATGTAATAAAAAGAGGCCCCATCAGCATCAATGATGTCCTCCCAGAGGGCCCTACTACAACTATTATTACTCCTACTATTACCATGTACCAATGTACATCTGAGTGGAGAGTGGAAAATTTGGATAAATGTCTTGTCAAAGTACGTTAGTGCATGGTGTGAAATTCGAACCCTCAACCCTAGGATTGAGTCGAATGAATGAACCTCTAATTAAAACCATGACACCTCTATAACACCTTAAACCATCTTGAATTAACAAGTTTATACAAATAAAAAAACATTTTCTTTTCTTTTATGTAGAATGTACAAGCAACCCTTGTGTGAACGGAGCCACCTGTCTGGATGATCCTTATGGTTATTTTACGTGTGAATGCGCCCATGGTTACCATGGTACGCATTGTGAGGAACCTTTATCAGAAGACCTTGGTAAGATGCTCATCATTCTCTCAAACAAATTATTAAAATTTATCATTTAATAGTTCTTAACGGTATATGTAGACATTCTTGTATGAAGAGCTTAATCCCAAAAGAAGCTTTATCCACTTCTGATGAAAATTGAGTAATTGATATCTATCTGAACATTGTTCATTTTAATTAGTACCTCGAAAAATTATTTACCTAAATTTGGGAGCAATTATGATAAAATGCACCTTCTAATATCACTTTTCCAAATACGCCTGCATGTACAAAATCTGGTAAACAATTTATTTTTTCTCTGAAGTGACCAAAATAGATTTAGCTCCTTTAGGAATCAAACTCATCATAAATTATATAGACTTTGATTGGACCTACTCGATCTCGAATATCATAAGCATCTTTAAAAGGAAAGTCCACCTTGATATTTAGTGGGTTTTCATAAAGCAGGATATGGGAGAGACAGATTGGTGTAATTTGGGCAAAAGCCGTGACGTTTCTTTTGACATCCTGTGCCGTTTGATATGTTTTTTGTTCTCTATTTTAGATTCTTAAAAAGGTTGAACGTGTAGTCGTGTCTATAAATGATAGCTGTCAACAGTGCTTTTCCTTTGTATATAGCAAACATAATATTAAAAATAATATATAATGTCTTGAGAGGTTTTGGTTAAAAGTAACCATGGGCAAGCGGTGACTCCAATAGTACTAATTGCTGAGGGGCGCAAAATACAGAATACAGAATACAAAATGTATCGGTCGAACTATACTTGCTTCTAGATGAGTTGACCTTCATTATCTTTAACATAGAAAAGAAAGAAGAGTAAGAAGAAACAAGTTAATAGGTCAGGTGACGGAACTGTCAATTTCACCATGTCACCCATCCATAGAAAGCAACCCAACCGCAATCTTACAATGAACAGGAAACAAAAGATGCAATAACACCAACAAAGAAAGAAAGAAAGGGAAAACAAAAACCAAACACGGCGGAACTAAACCCTCAGTCACACCGCTAGACCGACTCCTAACCGACTGATTCTTTGCCATTCGGAGCAGTGTAAAGTTTTGCTCGTTGCGTTGTCGGTCAGGGCCCCGTCTTACAAAGAGCTGCGATTGATCCAAATCAATCGTAAGTCCTCCAATCAATCGCAAGTTTGCAGTCTCCTATCTCTAATGTACATAGTTGCGATTGATATCAATCGCAAACAAGTTGCTATTGATATCAACTCTTTGTAAGACGGGGCCCAGATGTCGGTCTCGCATTGTGTGACTGAGGTTTTGTAAGAAAGCGAATCAAGTATCTGACACCGTCTCTCGTGTTGCGCATTGTTTCGATAATCGTTAATCACAACAAGGTTGAAAGTGTTCCATCAACTCTGAATCAATGAGCCAATATTTGTTCTGACGTGACACCACGTCATTGACTTTATCGCCATCTTCTCATAGTTTCCTTCCATCTATCTTATTTGTTATGTTGTGCTCTAATAGTGTCGGTCCACAAAACGTTGATAGAGAACGTTCTCCAAATTGCATTTAACAAGCGCGTCATAATTATTGTACCCTTTTGTGTATTCCTTTCGCACTTTAGGGGTGTCCCCACTTGAATGATGAAAGGTCACACTTGTAAAACTTCTCTTCTTCGTTTCATTGTGATTTCAATTCAATGTGTTTCGACCTTCAATATTGTTACTATTCAAATTAAATTCATGTTCATTCTTTTGAACAAACGCCGGGAATAATGAAATGTGACCAAAGGGAAATGTGGTCTGTCTCTTTTGTAAAATTCGGCCCCTTGAACAATTATTAGTGGGGTAGAGTGGGTCTATAGCTACTGAGAAGGAAGGACTGATGTTGTATAGCAGGCCTTCTCAACTGGCGGCGCGCGCGCCACTCGTGGCGCTTGCGGTCAGTCAGAGTGGCGCGCGGCTGTTCCAAAAAATTAAAAATTAAAAATTAAAGAAAGAACAACATTAAAAAATTATATTCTAAAATAAAAAAACTCAGAAAAATCAAAAAGTCGCAGTCGAAGTTGAGCCCTAAATGTAAGCAAGCCATTTTGTTTGTTTGATTACACTTCATTTTGACATTTTCCGTGTTTATTGCACCAAAATAACTACATATAAATTAACTTCCAGTGTAGATTTCAGCCAGGAATTGTACTAATTATTTCAAATCAATATGAAATTATGATTGATGTTTTATGGAAGAAAAACGTGTTAAAAATGGCACATCTGGGCCTAAAAAAAACCCTAAAATCCACTAGCTTCCGGGGGCTTCGCCCCCTGGACCTCACATGGTATCGGCTCGGTCGCTATGCTCCCTCGTAACACAGTCACCAAACATACAGGTTGGCACTTCAACCTCAATTGATTTTTGTTTTGGCGCTTCTAATAAACTAGTTGAGAAGGCCTGTTGTATAGGAAGGGGCATATATACAAGGGCAACTGTGACCATTTGGATGGTGTATTAGAGGTTTGAATGGGATAGAGGTCGCCCTTTTATTTTCCTTTTGGTCACGTTCCTTTCACCCTCTCATTTCCCTTTGTGAATTTTTATTCCTCCTTTTTTCACCTTTTTGTGCCATTCGTGAGGGGGTTGGGGGTTGATGACCCCTGTACCTATACGCCACTTATATGAAGTATTTTTCATGTTAATTGTATCTGCAAGTGTTTACTTTATATAATCATTTGATTTGACCTTTACAACATAATCATGGAAGCAGCATATCAGTATATATTATATTGACACTGCTAAAATATGCATATCGCCCTTGTCAACATATCTCTTGGGCCTAATATTCACGTTCTATTTCGTTTGGTTTTATGAAATACGATTCCATTTCATGACCATGGATTATTTTGCCTTTCTGACAAAGGGTGTTTTAAACTGATGTTTTAAATCCTATCTGCACTAGTTTGGCCAGGAGGGATTAGACCTCCCTGCGTGGTCACTGACATGTGATTATCTCATCAAATCATCTCAATTAACATAAGAAAAAGGGGACCATGGGGGACCAACGGGTACCGCTTAGGCATTGTTGGATGTACAGAGGGCGCAAGTAGCTCCAAGTAGTGCAGTCCTGCTTTAAACTGATGTTTTAAATTAATTTCAACTTTCATGGTTTGTATCCGCAGATGAGCTGTGCTACTTCTCCATCTCTGATCCAGTCACCATGGTAACGAGTCCTGGCTTCCCCCTGGTATCCAATCACAATGTCGTCTGCTATTACATCGTCAGGATTCACGGAGCGAAGCATATCAGGGTCACATTCAACGCTCTCAATACAGAATGGCTTAAAGGTGACCATTTCAGATAATCCTATTAAATGTCAAGGGATTCAATTTCAATTTACGTTCAGCATCATCTTTGTCATGTGAATATTCCCAATGTCAAACAATCGCCATTTATTACGTTCAGAATGTCCTGTATCAATATGATTAATATACCCTTGTGCTTAGGTATGTTATAGTGAAGTAATAGATTGCTCCTATTAAAATGATGTTAACCGAATTATTTTCTGCTTTTCAAAAACTATGTTTATTATGCGGTTAATTTTGCCATAATAATTTTGAACTAAGAAATTCTATTGCTCATCAATTGAAGATGGTATCATATTACTGATGAAGAAACAAATCGAGACTCAATGCACGCAATGAGCATCATTTGACACGACTGGTAACAGTAAATCCGTCATTGTTTTTACCATTTATGTTACCTTGATGTTAAAACTCGATGTTGAACCTTGCTTATGCCCTTGCTTCAAGACAGTCTTCTAAAATGTCTTTGTTGAATACCTCGAATACTTATGGTGGCAGGCGTCGATCCTATTTAGGAAGGGAAACAAATTGAAGTAAATATGGGGTAGGACAGTGGGCACTAATTTCATTTTCACATGCAGGGATGGGTGAGATAGGTACTATTCTATCCATACCATCCCAAATCGACACTCTTAGGTCTTGAATAATCCTTTTTTTAATAAATTTTTTGCATTATAAATGAAGCTACTTAATAGCACTTATAATTATGATTACATGCAATTCCATGTTATGTGAATATCAATTGTCTTATCGTTTTTCAAGAAATAATATATATTCATTAATTTTTCATTTGATTTCATTTGTCTATTAGATACAATCCAGTTGGGTTCGGGTAACAATGCGAGTATTGAGACGACTTCACACATCAGAATGGGACAGTTGGGCGAGGACTTACCAAAGGACATCATCTTCAATACATCCTCTATCTTCATGATCTATGTTACTGATCATAACATCATATCGCAGGGCTTTAATGTGACCATTACTGCAGGTATGCACGATGGAAGCCGATTTTAACGATGTATGGCGCACAGTGGCGTTGTATTGTTTTTGTTTCTGTATTAGTACATCTCTCAACTCGTGTGAAACGAAAGTTCGTGTTTTCAAGAACTTCTTTGAGTGCTATGAGGATCCTCAAGTTCCCGGTTATGAAAAACGAGGTAACATGAGAATCATCGTTGAGGGTTAAAACAAATATATATATAAGCCGTCATATAATGGATTACTTTCTGTTCAGTGACTCATTAATTGTAAATGAAAGACTTTCGAATACAAAAATAAAAAAGAGATTTCAATAACCCTGTTCTTTACCTATTGAATTGTGCGAACAGACGTAATATGTAAACCAAAGATAGAATATACAATCGTGATAATAGGGAAGATAGTCCCAAAAGTGTTTCTAACTTACTACAAAATAGAAAGTATGAATTCAATCCTCTAACAAAACATGATTCGAATTTTTACATCGGCTATGTACTTTTTTCTGTAAAAATGTATTTCCATAAACACATTTCAAATATTAAGTTTGTTTAAACCGGCAGACTTTGATGACTGTACACCGTCTCTGTGTCAAAATGGCGGTGTTTGTATGGATGAGTTTGGAGGGTTCGACTGCGCATGTCCACCCGCCACTACAGGAACACTCTGTGAAACAGGTAAGATTCCACTGAGGAGACAAGTTTGATGTAATACACTGAGAAAGAAATAGAGAAGGAAAGAGAGAAAGAGAGAATTAAAGACTGAGAGAAAAAGAAATAGATAGAGAAAGAGATAATTAAAGACCAAGAGAAAAATAAATAGAGAGAGAAAGATATACATACATGTATATGAAGAGAAAAAAGAGAAAGAAAGATATTATATATAAAGAAAGAGGAAAAAGGGAAAACAGAAAAGAGAGAGAGAGAGAGAGAGAGAGAGAGAGAGAGAGAGAGAGGGGCGAAAAATGACAAGAGAGAATGAGAATGATTTATTGACGAAGAAAAAACACAGAAATATATATTTGCGAACAATTTTTTTTTTAAATAAAAAGACTGATTCTAAATCATTCTCTGATTTTCTATCACTCTCCCCACCTATCTCTCTATCACTTGTTATAATTGTTTTATCTCTCTTCTCGTCTTCACTTTCCTTCTTCTTCCTCCTATATTTGTTGCCTGTTTCTCTCTTTCTCCACCTCTCTCTCTCTCTCTCTCTCTCTCTCTCTCTCCCTATCTCTCCCTGTCTCTTTTTTGTCTGCCTGCATGTCTCCATATATAATTATATATAATAAAATGTTCTCTTTGTAACCCTGATATATTTGTGTTTTTTGTCCTCTTTCTTTTGCAGACGTCATTTCAATCTCCTCGGCAGCTCCTCTCCTCGCTAGTGACGACGACGTCACAATAAGTTCATCCATGCAAGCGTTAAACCTGACGTTCGACTTCGAGCTCACACCATCTCCGCACTCGGCCAACCCCCATCTCGCAATCCAATCCACCTCGACCACGCCAACGTGGACCGTATCAGCCTTCTTCAGCCGAGACGACAAGGGCGACACAGACAGGCTTGGCGAGATCATCGTCCCACTCAGGAGAGAGCAGTCTGATTTCTCCTTAGATAATCACATGACTTTTCGGGATGTGGCCATCGTGAATATGAGAATACCTACCTCAATCACCTGTAGTGACGTTGCATATTTCTGTGCCGTATTTAATCCAAATAATGACGAGGTACCTTCGTCATCATCTTCCTCATCAACGCAGTCATCTACGGCATCGTCGTCGTCATCGTCACAAAGCCCTGAGTATGTGATACGCGGTGATCCTGATACATCAGCTTTTGTCGGCTGCTCTACCATCTCATGCACAGGTAAGCAGAAGAAATCAGTAAATGATTAGAACATATTTATATATATTTATCTCTTTCTCACTTATTAATAGACAATCCGTCATACTACTATCATATCTTCATCGCCTTCATTATTACGACATTGTTTTCTTCTTCTCTTGCGTCACTCTGCATGAGCTCTTCATGTTGCGGCTTTAAAACAAAATAATACCAAACGCTATAGATTTTCAGTATTCACTTCAAATTCTCCTTCTTCAATCCCTCCTCGAGAGATCATGAAATCAAGGAACTTTACATGCAGATTTTCAGTTATTCTTGTTGGAAAAGTGTTCGGTCATTACTTTATGTGCTGATTTGATTTATTTCCACTGCAGTGTAAGCATTATATACATGATACACATTGTTTCAATGTAGAACAGTAGAATAAATTCGTTTATCAAATAAAAATACATATATTAACAAAAAATATCACCTTTCTTTACTGACAGAGAATCTTCCATGCGAAGATACGGATTGTAAAGATGATTGCAAAGGTACAGAGAGATGTAATCATGGAGAAGTATTTTCAGACGACACTCCTTCTGATGGTAAGATACTGTCTTATCAAATCGTTTATAGTTCTGTTCGTTATCCCTGCTGGCCCTCCCATTATTGTGTTTACCTCAGCAACTGCCAGGTTACCATTTAAACCTGGGTGGAGAGTGGCTAATGTGGATTAATGTCTTTGATGTCTTTGTTAGTGCCGGGCTGGGATTCATACCTTTAACCCCTGGATTTAGAGTCATTGAGTGAATGAACCACTATACCACATAACATGCTGCTGTTTATTTATTTGTTTGTTTGTTGTTTGTCTGACTGTAAGCTTGTAGCTTGTTTGAAATGGTTTCCTGTCATTTCTCTCTCTTGAATGTATATTTAATTTTCTGTTCAATATTTCTTCCAAGGCCTGAATATGACGTGTAGCCTATACCTTTTAGAAACATTGCTAGGTATGTTCCTCATGTAGGCATTTTTGAGTTTGCTTTAATTTTGTCAAAAATAATATCCCAAGTCTTTATTGCAGGGTTAGTTAATTCATCAACTAATTGATAATGATATTGATCAAGTAAGTGACTGAGTGAGGGACTGAGTGAGTAACTGAATGATAGATTGATCGATCGTTCGACTAATTCCATTCAATATTTATAACGTATTTTGTTAAATATTCAAGAAAATCATTTTTTCAAGTAAGTTTCTTGTGAAAGCCCAGACTTGAAACAAAAACGACTTCCATTTGGTAATCACTCTTTCTATCTCCATTTTATCAATCTGATATATTCTTATTATGATACAACAAAAGCTGGACAGGCTGATCAGGTTGGGTTGAATGGAAGCAGCTCCTGGTATCTCTCACATAACAACATCATCCTCCTTGTCGTCGTCGGAATCGTTTGCACAGCTCTCATCATCATCGTCGTACTGGTTCTAGTCAAAGGCCGTGATAAAATGTAAGTTATGTTTGGTGTTGCATTTAACAAATGTTTAACTTATTTTAACAATCCCGATAGTTGCAATGATTTCATTTCGATTTTTATCTTTTGCCAAATAAAAGTGAATTGAATTGAATTGAAATTGAATATAAAATTAAAAAAAGTATGAGGTATTTTGAGTGCTGGATGCAAGACTCATAGATCCCTTTTAAATGATGATGGATAAAGTCAAATGATTAGCTCTTGAAATTCTAACCGAGACGTCATTGCATTGTAGAGGAAGTAATATGTCCACACTTAATTTGTGTGTGTTTGAAAATCTTGAAAATCTATGATTGTTGAGGGTAATTATTACCCTTACATCTGAGGACCTTCTTTTGCTCCTGATGGCAAATTATTAAGAAATTCTTATAAATTATTACTAACACAAGAAAATAAAGCATTGGATGTTAAGAAAATGAAGCAAAAATATTGCAGATACTTGTATGTGATGAAACTGATAAACTAAAAGATAAATGGACATATTTGGTATTGGACGAAGCATTCTTGTCCTGTCTCTGAGGCCCATTTTCCTTTTGTTTTTATTGATCAGAAAACTGATGTTCATCCATACACCAGCGACAGCTGTAACTGCACCGGTTATTAGATGGATACCCCCTCCAACAAACTCCAATCTACCACAGACCACAGGCGAACGGTAAGGAAGAAAATAGTCGAAACCTACCCCTATACCCTCCCTCTTAGGGAATATTCTGCCCCACCGTAATTTTTGTTCTTCCAATGTTCACCTTCCAACTGACTCTATCACAGAGTGGGATAGTCTTCGGAGGAAATTACCCCCCCCCCCCCCTCCTCTCCAACATGCCCCCATTCTACTTCCTTTATTCTGTCCTTATCTGGTGCTTTGTTTCTGTATCCGTATCCCAAATAATGATATATGGATCAATCAAATTTCTGTTTTGAAGAAAAGAAAGCTAATCAATAATTTTTTTTCCCGTTTTACCGGCAAAGTTCCCAAATTCCATTTTTAATATGGGAGGTGTAACCCACCCCCTCCACTAGTGATGCCCCTCTAGCAAATATCCATGCTCCTCTCCCTAGACACTGCTTTACTGATGACAAACTGTCTGGATTTAAAAAGCAATAAATAAGGGACTAAAAGGCGAATTGACGGATTATCAGTAGAATATAGTTTTAGATCGTCAACATTTCTGCAAGGCCAAAAGGATTATTACGCCCAATTTGTATTATGTCTGTCAGCTACCATTCTGAAATATTGGCAAATAAAGGCACTTCAATTCTCAAATAGTTACTGATCCTTGACGCCTTCCTGATGTTCCTGCTTATATTTAATTAACCATTAACCACCTTATTTCTTTACTTTATTTTTCAGAGGTGCTGGAGTGCCAGCAACTTCAGAGAGTTATTTTGGGATAGTCAATGAAGCAGCAAGCTGTCAGATCGAGACCGACCCTGCTCCTCCTTACAGCGAGGTGGTACCAGACAAGAAATAATTATTATTCTAGATACCTCTCCTCCTCATCCTCCTTATCCCCCTTCTTCTTCCTTTTCTTCTTCTTCTCGTCTTTCTTTTTCTTCTTCTTCTCCTTCTCTTTCTTCTTCTTCGTCTGCTACTTCGTCGTCTTCTTCTTTGTTTCGTCTCCTTCTTCTTCTTCTTCTTCTTCTTCTTCCTCTTCTTCTTCGTCTTGTTCTCGTTCTTATGTGAAGAAGGTTTCTCTCGTCGCTCGTTAATAAGAAGTCTGGGCTGGAGAACAGACAGAACAAAACCAAGCAAACTGAGACAGCTCATCCGAGTTGAGATGCGTTCATTGTTTCTTCATTTATTCAGGAGGAAGGATGCACTTAAATTCTTTCCGAATCAGCAAGGACAACATAAAAGGCAAAAGAGAAAAACCTGAGCGGAATCCAGAATTTCAAAAATGAAATGTTTGTTATGAATTTATTGAAATAAATGCATAATTTGACATGTAGAAAAAAAAATGAAATCAATGTATTATTTGAAGATAATTCTTATAAAACTGTTTGGTCGATAGTGAACCATAACTTTTTGTGTTATCAACTCATCGCTACTTACCTAGCCTAAAGAATAATGTAAATGTTTATAGTGTTTGTGATACAAATCTAGTGTGGTGTATCAATGTAATTTGTATAGTAAATAGGACAAGAGTTATAATCTATTTATTATAGTGATTTGAATGATTATATTGACTGAATGTTCATTTGAAAGTGCAGTGTGTCTGATTACTTGAATCGGTTTATGACGAGGTTAATGGTAAGCTTAGACGTTATGTTGCAGACTTTATTATTGTATTGTATCGTGTGGTGAACATACTATTTATTTGTAAATATTATATAACTTTTGTGAATTTTCCCATTTGCTGCATACTTTAAATGGTTTAAAACTATTATGAAAACATGTAGGCCTATATAAACATCACTTTTTTAGATAGATGTTTATACTTAATCGTATTGTACAATATCGTACAGATACAATGCTTAACAAAAAATGACAAACTGGCATAATTAACACTTATATTGAATAGTTTTATAAGGTACAAATCAAAAGGGTTGGATTTGAAGAGCCTCAGAATATGAATTTGAGCACAATATACAAACACTGCTTTGTGACTGAAACTTATGGAACATTTTTGTATCATAATTTTGTGTCTTTCTTTGTCATAATTTTTTACCAAACCATAACAGTTCAAAATGTTACCGCCATTCAATTATTCCTGAGACAGTACTTCCGAGTTTGTTTTAAAATTTTAATTTTAAGAATTCAAACCAAGTTAGACAAGAGACAACATTATTTTGTTTGAAGAGAAGAAAATAGTTCAAGTCCAACTTCAGTCAATCACAATCTTTGTGAAACACCCCCATGGTTTGTTTTTAATGTGGTGAAGGGGGGCTCACTTTGAGTCGGGTAGGGTGGTCCTATTACCCAACCTTTTGTGAAAACAGGCCCCTTTATTCAAGAAATATCGGGGTAATGTTTTACCCTTCTCATCTACAAATGGTCTGGTCGTATTAACCTGACACTTTGTGAAAACCCTACAGCAAATCTATGAAAGGTCGCATCCTTAACGTGAACCTGCACACGATCTATCTTTTTCATTTCACAAAAGGGCTTGTAACGCGACCACCCGACCGGATGATTCAAAGCAAATCGGTGAAGGGAGTATTGTGGTTATGGATCCGGTACAAAAATTAACTTGATGTATGGAATTGTTTTGCTTTTGTATTAAATGCCTCTGAAACAAGCAATAAACTTTCATAAACAAAATTAACACATTTTGTTTCACTTTCGTATTTATTGTACAAAGCTATTTTACAAAGCAATATACAAAGCACAGTACATAAATACCAACATGAAATCAAAGTATCAAACAACACAAGATTTGATCACTTCGGCATTATTAATACAAATGGTGAGCGTATTCAAAGAATTCAAAAAGTTACAAAGTTTGAAAAGTATCATAAACTAGTTGACTTCAATGTCCATTATACAACACAGGCAAGGAACAGATGTTGAGTACAAGTTATGACAAACAAACATCAATTATTGCATATTTTGTTCACATTTTAACTTAAGTATACTAGTAGGGATGTATTTCATGAAATATTTTTTGTTTGATGTAGTATCAAAGAGGATGTAAATTGTATGCAAGTTGATGATGTAGACACAAAGGTTGTATAGTGAAACCTGCTTTTAATAGTGACTACCTGTATAGCTAAAAAAAAAACCTGTCTATAAAGATCTCATTTTCTGTTTCCCTTGAATAATGTTTGTCATTAAAATGTGTAAAAAAAAAAGGAACCTGTGCATAAAGAACGACTGGCTTGATAGACTGTTTTTCTTGCCATCCTTGAGTGGTCTTTATAAACAGGATTCACTGTATAATCATTCAGCCTTGTTTTTAAAAGGGACCCGATTCCCCAAACACAAAGGCCCAAATTCACAAAGGAGGTTTGTTGACAAACCTTGGTTTGAAACGCGTCAAAACTTGTCATATGGCGCACATAAACATAGGTTTGTCGACAAACCTCCTTTGTGAATTCGGGCCAAATAGTTCTAATTTACAGAAAAAAAGTTTGGTGGTACTCATTGTTATTTCGGGTATTATCTTTTGAGAGTCAGAAGCAGAAGGGCATTAATTCAGTGTCAAATGATATGAGCTAATGCCTTTCTGGCTCTGGCTCTAAGCAAACGATATCAAATACCTAGGCCTCTATCCAGGGTTGCACAGCCACAGTCTGCTAAAGTCTTACATTTAACTCATGATCAATCATTAACAGTGTGATCAATTAGCAAAAGATTAAAAAGGAAATACCTTTTTTCATTATTGATTGTTCTTAGCACTTTTAGCAGCCTCTAAATTTTCATAATTCACAACCTAATTTATTTTCACAGAGTAAAAAGTAGTGATCTGTCAAATCACTAAACACCTAGATTATTTGGACAAGATCTTATTGCTTTAAGATGAACATACATGTGTCTATATTATAGATCATGATCATTTTCCATTGGGGCATTCAGGCATACAAAATTGATGAGAAAATCGATCTGTCCTTATTTGCTCATGGCTAAAGTTCCGAAAGGTCAGAACTTATTCCTACATATCGTATGTTTGATACCAGAAGGGTGTTAAGTCATATCATTCTACACAGAGTTAACCCCCTTCTGTCATCGAGAAGACAATTATGCTCTTACATGTTACATTAAACATGATTCAAGGATTCAGTATACCTAGTCAATGTGGAGCCAGAAGGGCGTTATCTCTGTGTATAATCAGATGGACAATCAAGGCTCGTTCAGATACGATGCAGCAACGTGAAGTGTGACGTGTTAAGTGTAATACGATTCACATTTCTGTATCTTATAATACAAACCTAATGGCCCAAATTCACAAAGGAGGTTTGTCGATAAACCTAGGTTTATGTACGTCACAGAGATGCCAACTTTTGGAAATCAGAAATAGGGAGGATTTGTAATCGACACCAATTAATGTGCGCGTAGCGCACATCTCGAGCGCGTAGCGCCCGACACATGCGGCCGGGGTCCAGGGCCCGCCTTAGGGCCCTGGAAGCTCTGGGGTTCTAGATGCTCTCTGGTGCAATCTGAGCCTTATTTTGGAGCATTTTACATGTGTATTTAGTTAAATAATTCCCCCTTTTTTTTTAAATAACATAAAAATTGTACAAAATGCATGATGAATTACTTTCAGACTTCCGATTACACAGGTACTTGATACTGTATTCGGTCTTATACTTCCGAGACCATTTCCTGGTCTTATTTTGCTGATTTTCCGCCATTTGGATTCTGTGGCAATATCCACGCATTGGTTACGGCGATCCATATGCTGAAACAATCTTTCGCTACTCTTAATTTGTCTTTTAACATAGTGGAATTATTACATGCTTAAGTTAGCAGATGATATTTCTCTTTCAATTCACAGATATATATACTGATAAGCGCCCTCCAAAAAAAATCATAATAAAAAAAAAAAAAAAAAAAAAAAAAAAAAAAAAAAAAAAAAAATCATTTTTTTTTTTTTTTTTTTTTTTAATAAATCGGGAGGATAAGGATGGTGATCGTAAGGTCGGGAGTTGGGGTGAATTATCGGGAGCCTCCCGATAAAATCGGGAGGGTTGGCATCTCTGACGTCATATGACGCGTTGTGACACGTTTTTACAAAACTGGTTTGTAAAAAAAAGGTGTCAAAACGCGTCATATGACTTACATAAACCTAGGTTTGTCGACAAACCTCCTCTGTGAAATCGGGCCAATATGCGCAAGTCCTATGTTTCATGCATTTGCCACCCATTTACATGTAAAAATTAACTGCAGCAGCTTTTTTGTGGCAGTTTACCGTGCCTTATCTGAACAAGCCCTTGAGGGTGTTCACGTTGCAGTAACATTACTACAATGTACTGCTTACTGTTTTCCTATTCACATGTACGGAGGAGGTAGTGCTTTGAATGAATCTGGCATTTGTTCCAATATCAAGCTTCGCCGTAACCCAAGGAGCATCCAACAATTCTTTCCTCTCTACAAACACACACACAACCTTACAAAATAACTTAGGATTGGGGGTGTATGGATGTGTGTGTGTTTGTCAATGCGTTTTTTTTTGCTTTTAACCCTTTACTTGCTTCGGTACACTAATGGAACACACAGTGGTATGCCATTGTCGACTTCTTTAACATGTACATTGTATATACATTATCTAATCCAAACAATATGGCGGTCTATGACTTTGATGCATATATCCAATAAAGAGTTCGAGTCTTATACAGTCTAACCTGCTTTAGTGACCACCTGTCTACAAAGACCACCTGTCTACAACAAGCAAATTTCTTGTTTCCCTTGAAAATGGTTTCTCATTGAAACATGTACTGAAGTAACCTGTCTACAAAGACCACTTTTTGTGTTTCCCTTGAGCGGTCGCTGTAGACAGGTTTGACTGTATCCTGATCACGGCATGACAGGCGCCCTCTATGTGTGACTATCACCTAGGAGCCATCTCTAGCTGGTCTTCGTACTCAGAGTAGAGTCTCTGAAGCTTGAGGTTTGACCCTAGGATAGGAAGGATGTCCCTCAAAAGCCCTCGCTTGGAGATACCCTGCAGGAAAAACACAAAGAACATTAATTCTGTAATCTTTGAAGAAATAAGACATGGGGGGTGTTTCACAAAGATCCTCAGTTGAACCTATCTCTAAGTTGGACGTTAATATTATGGATAGCAATTTGTAGCCTTATCAGCAAGATTCAAGTATTTTAGACTTTTCATAAATTCCACATCAAGAACATGAAATCTCCCATGATAATAGAAAATATGAATGATTTGCATCGACATTTTATGCCTTTTAAAATAACTTTTAGAAAATATTTTCAAGGATGCTAAAACCTTTCCACAATTGTTAAGTCCAACTTAGAGATAAGTTCAACTTAGGATCTTTGTGAAACACCCCTATGGTATCATAAATGCCCTGATTTGACATGGGATCAAACATAGTAAAACAAATAAAGCAGGTCGGACACATCAGTCAACAACGAAAGTTCCAGACTGAAAAAGGTTGAATCAAATTCAATGATCTTTGAATAGAGGAGTATGGGTCCAGTTTGGGTAACATCTCCTTCAAACCTATATTTTTTTTTTGGTAGCCTTCATATCCTTCATGATGCTGACATATTACCACTACAAAACTCGCAGCATTTAAGAATCAAGAGTTTCCTTTATCAGGGACAAAATCACACCAACGAATAAAAAGACTTCATATATGCCTCATTGGCTGACATAAGCAACTGGCAAGATATTAAATTCTTGGTAGCAAGTAAAGAAACAGAACTACTATACCATGGCACCCATGCATATTATCCCCCTTCTTTTCAAATTGATTACGGACCCAGTGGAACCATCTCGAAGATGAAAAGCAATCTCATTTCACAAAAACTTGTCATCAGTGAGAAATTACAGTTTTTGTTATAAGCTAGTAAAATCTTTGCTTTTGATTGGTTATCAGCAGATTTGTCACTAATTTTTGTCATTTATCATTGAAAAAAGGCTTTGCGAAAACGGCGCCCAGCGCAAAAGCTCCAGAAAACTCAAGGAAGAAATAATCTTGTTTTACGTCCAATAATTAGAAATATCTTAAGACAAGAAGATTCTGTTACAAAATAGCCATATTTGAGAGTGTACAGATGGGACTTTTCAGCAGGAACAAAACGAACTACCATATAAGTTAGGTTGCGTGATTAGAAGATGAATGGTGTGGGTTTTGTGCTGTTGTTGTTTTTCTTACCAGAATGCTTGACTGCCAACCTCCTTCCTCCTGGTCTCCTTGATAGAATGGTCCAAGAAGATCATTACACAGCTCCCTCAGTCTGCCTTCACCCTCTGTATGTCAAGGAGAGAGGGAATGAGAGGGATAGAGAGAGAGAGAGAGAGAGAGAGAGAGCGAGAGATAGAGAGAGCCAAAGAGATAGGGGCCAAAGAGAGAGAGAGATTTGGTAAAGTTAGTAAGTTAGTAAGATGCAATGTGGACAGTGACATTCTTTATCAGTAGTAATAGCAGTAGTAGCCTTTATTGGATAACTTGTTTAGCACAAGGTCCATCTACAATAGTAATCAAATAACAGGAATTTGTCTCACATAGCAACATGGATTACAAAACCATCTATAAAAGGGGGGCACCCAAAAAAAAGCTATTAGATATAAAGACATTTAATATTTGTCCCAAACATTTCAAAAGTGAGGGGTGAGTTACCCTGCTCAACCCCCCCCCCCAACCCTATCAGTATTTTTACAAAGACACCTATAAACAATCTGTACCACAAACTTAAATTCCTGTAAACTTCACTTACCTTCCTGAACAAGATACCTAGCGTAGGTGAGGACCCAGAAGCGATACTCCTTGGCGGACTGGAGAGCGAGGGCAGCAGATACCTGATTCTCAAGGTGAGTCAGGGTGGCTGCTTGCTGGAGGTTATGGTTGCCAGGGAACATACTTCTCGTCTGGCTGCTAAGTCTGCATGTACACAAAATCATTCAAATGTCAATTTACGTGATTAAAACTGAATGTGTGTGAAAAACCAAAAAATGGCATAAAACACCCTCCGAGGATCCGGCAGGCAGAGGGCGATGAGTTGTCCAACAAAACAAACAAAAACACAAAAGAAACAGGTGAGTGTCACATTCTTCTTCAGTGTACACAGAATCATTCAAATGTCAATTTACGTGATTAAAACTGACATTCATTTCCTCCTGACAAACAGAAACAAAAAGATATCTAGCATATAAATAACATGAAATGTGAAGCTTGCATTCTGTCATCCATAATGAATGAAAGATATTTACTTAATTTACTGTAAGAACATCAATATTTGAATATGTTTTCTTGCTTTAGTGCCCTTTTGGCTCTTACCTTTGTTGTGCACCCTGTACATGAGAGAGAGGACCTCCTGAATGAGATGGAGTTTGAGCTCCTAGAGGCTATTCTTACCTTTGTTGTGCACCCTGTACATGAGAGAGAGGACCTCCTGAATGAGATGGAGTTTGAGCTCCTAGAGGCTATTCTTACCTTTGTTGTGAACCCTGTACATGAGAGAGAGGACCTCCTGAATGAGATGGAGTTTGAGCTCCTAGAGGCTATTCATACCTTTGTTGTGCACCCTGTACATGAGAGAGAGGACCTCCTGAATGAGATGGAGTTTGAGCTCCTAGAGGCTATTCTTACCTTTGTTGTGCACCCTGTACATGAGAGAGAGGACCTCCTGAATGAGATGGAGTTTGAGCTCCTAGAGGCTATTCTTACCTTTGTTGTGCACCCTGTACATGTGAGAGAGGACCTCCTGAATGAGATGGAGTTTGAGCTCCTAGAGGCTATTCTTACCTTTGTTGTGCACCCTGTACATGAGAGAGAGGACCTCCTGAATGAGACGGAGTTTGAGCTGGTTGACATGGCTGATGATCTGATGTTAATCTTAATATATCCTCCTTATGATCAATTAATAACCTAGAGGATAATCACAAATACAAAGAAATCATGTCAACTTGGGTACATGTAAAATAACTTCCACCTACAGTCCATTCAATCAATCTATATTGCCCTGATACAGTAGAAACAACCTCTTTGTTTTTGTCAAAACTTCAACTTCTGTTGACTCTTTTAAGAAGAACCTAAAGACATACCTCTTCGACAACTGAATATTTATTTATTTCTTATTTTGTTTTGTCTGCTTATCATTCATTTCTGATGTAAAATGCATTGAGCATTATTTTATTGCATTTTGCACTACATTAAACACAATCGAATGTAAGTAATTTCTAGAATTTCTAGGTTCTAGAATTCATATGCGACATATAATACAAGAATTTGATTGGTTAATGAGATGCAACATCAATCACAACTAGTTGGCTTTTACTTGTAAGCTGCAAATAGGTGAATCCTATTTGGCTGATGATCCAAAGGTTGCAACGATCTAATGTTCCGTGGTTATAACTGTAATAGTGAAAATAATACCTTCAATATCATGGAAGTATACTAAATACACTGACAACCTAAATCTGTTACTGGCAAACTAATCGATTAATTATATCAGGCTCGTTTTTATAAAACTCATTATGAATAACAAATGAAAAATGCGCTCCCACCCATTCAAAGTCATCTGTTTCAGGAGCTTATATTTGATTTGATTTGATTTATTGGTTTCTGCATTTTTTTTTTCATTTTTTTTTTTCATCATACATTTTCATGAATGTAATATGGTTTGATACAATATTTCATATGTATATAATTTTATACAGAAAATATAGGAAATTGAACAAATATATTGAATACATATTTAACATACATTAGATGCAGGAGGGCAAAGTAGCTTGATGTGCCCGCAGCCCTCAACTTAGATACAACAATAAAAAATAAAAAAGCAGAAGAGTGACTTGCAGAGAAGAAAAGGAGCCTTGGGTTTTCTTTTGATACAATAAAACTGATACATCTGCTGATTGAATGCAGATTCATTAATGGATGGATAAACGATGGATATAAATTCTTGTTGAATAACAAGTTTTATGAAACAGTGCCCTTATAGGACTCTTTGCCTTGGCTAGATGATATACTCACCAGCAGCACATTGGGTTGCTATACATGTAAGACTTTCCATTTGACAGACCAATCACAGGTACACCTTGGTCTGTCAGTAACGACTTGGAGATAGAGATACCTGGTTCTGAAAACCAAACAAAGAGATAAGACATATAGAGCAAAGCGTATCTACATATACCACTTTTACATATTAGAACGAAAATGGGCATACCTAAATTATACAAAGACAGTAAGCTTCTTAAACCAATTCAATTTTTTTCCCCCCTTTCAAGTCAGGGAAATGAATGTATCTATATTTTATTCCATATGTCTTATGTTGCTAAATCTTGAATATCCACATTTGGTTGTATACATTGATTTTTGCTATATCAAACAATTTTGACAATAATCTTCTGACTTTTCTTTTTAGATACAGTGTTACATCTGACTATTCAAACTTCATGTGGTTTAAATGATATCCATGATTATTGTTTAACGTCTGTCTTCCCCATGCTATGGGGTTGGACGTGTGACGTCCTTAATGGTCATTCTCCAAGCCTTCTAGACTTCAGCATCCACCTAGGTGTGGCCAGATATTCGCAACTCTTGTCATTAAGTATGTAAACAATGCCTATACATGGCCTTTCAGGAGTCAAATTCTCCTTCCAAGTACAGTGAAACCTGTCTACAAAGACCACCCAAGGGAGACATGAAAAGTGGTCTGTATAGGCAGGTGGTCTTTATGTACAGGTTCCTTTAGTACATGTTCCAATGAGAATACCATTTTCAAGGGAACAAAAATGTTGTCTTTGTAGACAGGTGGTCTTTCTATACAGGTTTGACTGTAGCACATACCTATAATAGTCTCCAGAGAAACTTTATTCACAACTGCTTGCTGTTTCCTTACATCCCTAGGAGAGGAAACAAACAAAAATACATACATTAATTTATATTCTTAAAAAGAAAATATTAATTCTTTGAATTATCAGGCGCAAACCAAGTTGATTTGTCTATTTGGGTATCTCCTTACAGGGATGACACTGCTGGTGTGACCAGCCGTCAACAATTATCTGTTGATAATTGAACTGGCTATCATTTGCAATTGAACAATATTTACAACACCCCAAAACCCTTCAAGGAATCTGTTTGTTAAAAAGATACACCAATTTCTTTCTTGCTTGATTCATACTTCTTTGCCCCTTCCATGGCGTCATGCAGACATTGTATATGCAGCATAGATTGAGCTACTTCTTAAATCTTACATTTTCATAAATATATATGTATAATTGCTATACATTAAAATTCATGAATTAAATTCTGGAATTCAATGGTTTGTTTTATTTTTAAGTCTTTCTCATGTATTTTGACTTCACAATGAAAATACTTCGACATACCCGGTATGTTCCAGACAAAGAGTACCATTCTTACTCCAAATTGCATTGCACAAGAGTCAAATTTGTGGACAGAATTTGTAGTCCAGGATTCAGAAATGTCATTGTCCTTTCTTTTTCTTCGCAATTATTAAATCCTAGAAATCTTTTAAAAAAAACCTGAATAAACCTGGTTGATATGTGTCATGAGGAGATAAATCTCATATCCCTTTCTATATAATATTCTGATAGGAGTGCATCAATTCAGAATAGTTTGCAGCAAATGTAGCATTAAGAGCTATTACTGAAGTAGCACCGGACACAAACCACCATTTGAAAGTCTGACAGTGGAAAATCTTCACTCACCATACAAACAGCTTGCCACATGTACTTATAGCCATTATGTGGTACCCTTTGATTTTGATACTACTACCGACGGATGGGAGGACTAACGAGGGCAGCAGACGACGTCCTGAGGGTGAATACACACCTAAGGTCTTGTCTTCACAGTTGACACAGATGACATTACTGTACAAGTAATCGGGGGAAAAAGAAGAGATATGTACATATGGTTTGTATTTTATATCAATATCTACCACAGTTGCAAAATAATGCGCTACATTAACTAGCCCAATCTCAAATTAGCCAGCTAATCTGCAACTTCATCAGCCCGCTATTGCAATTAGCAGGCTATTTGGTTGAGAAAATATCCAGAAAAATTTTGGTCTTATTCCCAAAAAAGCGGGCTAATTTGCGTCCGTCCAAGCTAGTTTGTGATGAGTGTATTGGTCTGATGAAGTCGCAATTTCAGGCTTAAGGAAAATATCGTGAGTCTGAAAATAGCAGATATTTTGCAACTTCGGTCTGATGAAGACAGGCCTTATCAAACAGATTGTTCCAATGTGTTCTGTATTTCTTTCCTCTTTTATTCATCCCTTTTTTTTCCAAACAGCCTTGTATTGTCTCATGTGTTCTCGTTTTATAAGAATTTTCAATTTCACATTTTCATGTTGCACTAGTCTCCTTCTCCTCCTCTTGTCCATCCTCTATTCCATATCATTTTTATCCGTACATGTTGATCAAGATTAACTTTTTGAGGGCACAAAAATGATAGCGTTATTTACCGTCTTTTCTTCTGTCATCACATATTCCTTTACAGTGACACAATCAACACGGAAAGGACTAGAGAGAGAGAGATGATGGCCGACGCCACCCCAATAAACTCTGCATTAATTAACTTTTGCAATGAGTGAAGATCTCACAGTTCGGTTTCATGACATTCTTTCAAGTCTTCAGCATCTCCTGATAAAATGTTGAAACCATAATCTGACACAAAATGTCAAGGTTATAAGGCAGGGGGGATTCCCCAACTTAAAAACCTCAGATAAAACCCAATAATGGTAATCACTAACTAAGATGCCAATGTCACCAAATTTAAGTTTCTCTGTTTCATAATCTAACTAAATTTCAATGTTTCCGCTCCGATAAAAACAAAACAAAAAAGAACATGACTGACCTGTTTGCAACCAGTGAGAGAGCCTTACAGGTTAGGATGGTCTCCCAAACCGTTTGACCAGATTTGATGCATCGAAGCTTCTGAATGGTCAACCCTGAACACAAAGAAATAAAAGAAAAACAAAGACTTCTGATTAGCCAAAAGCATGTAGATTATAAGCCTCAAGGCTCTCCATATCGGTAGAACCATGTTTCATAAACTCTACCCTATTCTCTTTGGAAAAATACTGATAGCACATATATCCACATGTATGATGAACAAAGCATGAAAACAACTAAAATGTTCTTTTTCGGGTATATGAACAATAACTGACATCATGCAAATTCAACTGAAAATCATGCATGCAATTACAAAAAGTAACTTACAAAGTAACCTTTCCATGCAAATGTGTTTCAGCTACAAGATTGTAACATCCCTTTTAAACATGTACATCAGGGCTGTGTCTCACAAAACCGTCATAAGTACAAGTTCACCGACATCCCATTGAAATGTGTGTATTCATTTAACCTGTGTTTCAATGGGATGTCTTGTATGAAACGCTGCACAGCATCTCGTTTGGAACTTACTGCCAGCGGTGACCTCGTTATCGACCTCTATGGTGACCTTGCCCTCTCCAGCAGCCTGCTTGCCCATGACCTGAGTACTGATGGTCTTATTGGCGGATGGTGTGGGGAGCTGTAAGCTTCGTCTGCCGGTCAATCGGGATGTGTCCCTCTCAGGTGCCCCCTGTCACAACAGAAAAATTGGTAGTTTGATTCATACTCTACAGACAATTGCTCCACAGTTAATATCCTACACGAATCAACTTCTGAACAAAAAGTGGAAGTGACTTTTGATTAATTTGGCAATCAAACATATTTTTGATAAGGTCTCTAATCATATCATCATTATCAAGATCATTATGATCATCATCATCATAACAACCACAATGATTGTCATCATCATCTCCATCAATATCATCATTATCATTACCATCGATATCATCCTCATCATCATCATCTGCACCATTGCTATCATCACTATATTCATCACCAGCAATTACATCATCCCCATTATCCTTCTCCTATTCTCCTTCTCCTCCTCACACTTCACCTCCACCTCTCTCCATCCCTCACCTGTGGACCGGGGGGTGTAGCCCGAGCTGCAGCGGCCGCCGCCGCAGCAGTCGCAGCTGCAGCAGCCAGCGCAGCAGCTCTCCCTGACCCAGGAGGTCTTCCTCTGCTTCTCTTGACCACCGGTGGGGCGGAGGCTGGGACTGCCGTAGATGCAGCCAAGCTGGGAGTAAGAAGGCCCTGAGCTGGGATCGGTTCTGCCTCTTTCCTTCGCGGAACGTGGACGGTTACCGGTGTCGTGAACTGCATCTCTTTCGAGAAGCTTGAGGAGACATCGGTTCTGTCGAGCAGAAATTCAAAGAAAAAAAACAACAATAATGATCACAGTGATTGGTATAGAGAGCTCATATGACATCACTGTTGACCAGGGGCCCGTCTTACAAAGAGTTGGTATCGATCGCAACTTATTTGCGACTGATATTAATCGCAACTATGTACATAAGAGATAGGGGACTGCAGACTTGCGATTGATTGGAGGACTTGCTATTGATTTGGATCAATTGTAAGTCTTTGTAAGACGGGGTCCTGGTTGTAGGAAAGCTGGGCCCTGTAACATAAAAAGTGATGATTAAATTGATCTCCCAAAAATTAATCGTGCTTCCATTAATCAATAAAAGTAATCTTCTAATGAATAGTAAATTCTGATTACCGGTAATCTTGTGTAACAGATAGATACAACGCATGGTAACATACAATCAATTGCAAAAAGATTGGAGATACGATGGGGTTTTACGATTGACTGCATGTCAATTTTTATGTTACAGGGTCCAGCTGGGATGAGGCACTCCAGGAATTGTTTGCTTTTAGGTAACCATGAATGAAATTCAACTTGTAATCCTGTGATATATCAATTACATCAGGACACAAACTCTATTTTGATCAATTTACAACAGCAGCATATCAAATCTGAAAGCACACTCAACATCACAACAGCATACTAAATCCGAAAGTACACTAAACATTAAATATTGTGGATGGAAAATTATCCAGGAACTTACGACTGTAATGTAACTACAATTCTATTGTGTTTTTATGATTTCATTGTAACCAGAGAATGAAGGATTACCTGGCAGTTGTAGGAGTTGTTGCTGGGGTTTTGGCTCTCTCTGTAAACCTCGAGTCCAGTGCAGATGGTGCCTATTAGGAGAAAACATGAAGCAAAACATTGATAATTGTAAAGTCTTAACTGGACACACAACTGGGTAACAACCGTTACACACCGATGTCTCATCTATGATTTAAAAGACAAATAATGTATATATCAAAAATAAATTTCTTTGATATTAACCCTATTTGAGCAAGGACGTATCTAGCCCACTTTCCTGTCTTATATTAATTGGCACATAATTACATATCTGTGTAATCCTGGGATACTCGTGGGGATGGAGCCATGGCAATTCATGCCTTGCCATGAATACAAAATGTAGTCTGTTGACAAGTGCAAACACAATGACCCTTTATATCAAGTCTCGGCTCATATGGTGTATGATACTTTTTGTCCTCATGTCCTGCCAAAGGACACTAGTGCTGTGCCTGGACTTGAACCTACAAACTTTGCATTTCCAGTCAAGTGTTTAAATCGCTCCACTACAATACCTCTTTAAACCTGGGTACCTTTTTGTCTGTCCCTGTAGTTTCCATCTGTTCCTGGTCTTTCTCTAGGGCTTCTTGTTTGATAGTCTGGGTCTTGTCGCTGTTCTCCTTGAACGCTGTGCTAGACTCATCATTGGTACCGCTCACTGAGACTGTGAAGGCAGAGTTTGAGGTCACTGTGAACGGAGCAGGCGGACCCCTGTTAGAAAATATAATAATAGAAGATTTAAAGGTAATGTTTTGAGCTGGAATGCTATTCAAAGTAAAATTTCAATGACATCATAATCATCATAATCATCATCATAATTATTATTTCCATCATATTCATCTTCATCATAATCATTATCCTCAACATCATCATCATCATCACCCCAATCATCATTATCATCATCATCATCATCATCATCATCATCATCATCATCATCATCATCATCATCATTAACATCATCATCATCATAATCATAATCATAATCATCATCATCATCATCACCATCATCTCTTTCATCCCCATCATCACCATCATCATCATCATGATCATCCATTTCATCACCATCATCATCATCATCATCATCATCATCATCATCATCGTCATCATTTCAATCATAATCATCTCATCATGATTTCATCATCCCTGAAGGTCTTTCCATGTTTAAAGATTTGAATTCTCAGGTTCATTTCCTGTGAAGATAAACCATGAGGTTGCTTAGACTGTGAGCACTGAGGGCAGGGAAATCCCCCATTACACAGCTATGGGGAGTATAACTCTTTGTATGGTCAAAATAACAGTTCTTTGTCAATACCATGGTAAATAGAACATCTGTCCACACTCCATGAAGTAATTGAGGCAATGCCTGTCTACTGTCTAATGTTGCTACCTTGTTTGGCGTTCAACAATAAGGGGGATAGAGCAACGTCGATCTGGCGCTGCTCAGTGGCTGCCGGGCTCACGATCAATTGGGCAAAAAGAATTTCCGTTTCGGTCTAATATAATTTGGAGTGGACTATTAGGCTATTATTATTATTATTATTATGTTCACCTTGCAAGAGATAGCAGCATATCACTATACTAATTATACAATAATATGACCATTAAAATGCACATTTATCACGTTAAGGAACAATCAAGTATACATATAAAAGTATTAAAGTATTTACATTGCTTCAGCTGAGCTCCAATCCAAGCTACCCATCACACAACATTCAGTAAGCATTTCCTACCAGGTATGATATACTACACCTGGTTGAACAGTGGCAAGCTTTAATCAATATCCTAGCATAAGAACGTTGCGTCAAAGCTGGGATTCAAACACGGAACACTGCAACACATCCCTAGTTCACCAAAATGACGTTTACGTCGCTACGTCAATACCAATAATGATTTCTTTGCAATTAATCACAACTGGTGCAGAGCAATGAAAGGAATCTGACAACTGAATCTGTCTGCATATGACAAAACTTGGGACCTGTTTCACAAAGCCTTTTTTCAATGACAAATGACAAAAATCAGTGACAAATCTATTGATAACCAATCAGAAGCGAGGATTTCAGTAGATTATAACAAAAAGTGTCATTTGTCACTGATGACAAGTTTTGTGAAACGCCCCCCAGACATACCAGTAGATTGTACATGGATCCAAAGTTCAGTGAGTAATACAAAACCCATTGTCCTTGAAAGGTGTTTCATCCTATGCTCTCGAGCAATACAACAAACGCTCTATTCAAGGCTCTGTCAAATGTAACACTTCAGTGCTTCTAGTCTGACAGCTATGTGTTTCCCTTTCCTCTCCTACATGGATACTGTTAGTAGATTTGGGGGGTGTTTCACAAATACTAAGATCAAGTTGGACTTCACTATGGCAGGCCATTAATGCACAATTTTTTCTCACCATTTACTGCCATTGAAGGAAAGAAGGAAAAAAATTTATCTAAAGTTCATAATTGAGAGACCAATAGTGAGAGCAACCAGTGGCATGAATGGCCTGACATAGTTAAGTCCAACTTTAAGTTGATCTAAGTCTTTGTGAAACACCCCCCTTGAGTGATACTTACACTGGGCATTGTTGAGGTGCGATAAAGATTGGCGTTATTCTTCTTCTTCCATCCTTGGTTCTCGTCTCTATCTGCCGTCTCTTTACATCCTGCAGGAGATGACAGAGGTATAAACAAGATGAAGACATGTTTCTGCTTGATTTAATTAAATATGACACTTAAAAATGAATTTTATATGTTGAATCGGCATAGCAAACGTGAGGCAAGGTTCAATCATCTTCATAAAGTTTGGTTGAAATTCTTTTAAACTTTGGAATTGTTCTATTTTTAAAAGACTGTCCAACTTATAAAAGCATATCTATTATCAACTATCACCTTTCACATCCTTAAATGAAAAATACTAACCATTTCATTTTTTTCATGTTTGACACTAAGTTTTTGGTCATCACTACTATCATCACTACCATCAGTCAGTTTAGTTACAAACTGTTGTCCCTCCATCACGCTGTTGGAAGATTCCTCTTAGTAGGGGTACAAACCATCTTCATCACATCACTATCATCACTATCATTTTCATCATCATTAGCATCATTATCCATACCAGCAAACATTTGAAAATAAGAAATCTGTACCGTAACAGGCGATCGCACAGCCTTACCATGGCCATGTATCCAGCAGATGTGTAACTGGCAATACGCGGTACATCTGTACAACAAAAGCGCATACAAATTCGCTGCTTGATGGTGCAGCCATTCAACACACGCAATACACAAACTCTCAAATTGCAACACATGGTAAAACAAGCCAAATTTGGCTTTTAAAAAAAATTGAAACTTGGTCATTCAGAATTATGATAAATCAGCATATCCCAACTTTTTAGGTCCTAAAAATTCAAAATATCAGAATATTCTCATTAAATCAGAACAGTTGGCAGGTATGTGTTATCATCATCTCTATAATCATCATCACTACGATCCATCAGAATACTTACAATTGGTTGCCCTTCCATCACGCTGTTAGCTGGAAGATTCCTCTTGGTAGGGGTGGAGACCACCATCTGTTTGGCAGTCTCCTGTTCCTCTTCTTTCTGTTTCTGCTGCTGCTGCATCAGCTGTAGCATGGCAGGGTTCTCTATGATAGTGTTGGAAGCAAGACTCTTGGACAACACTCGCTTTCCATACAGACCCTCGTGGATCTTGTTCTAAGGGGTAATAAAGATAAGAACTGAACATGAGAAAGGTGAACAAGGATCACCCAAATGATAGACGATCATCAGCTGGTGCATAGCGGGTTTTCTAGGATGGTGTTGGAAGCAAGGTTCTTGGACAATACTCGCTTTCCATACAGACCCTCATGGATCTTGTTCTAAGAGGTAATGAAGATAAGAACTAAACGTGAGAAAAGGGAAACAAGGATCACCAAAAATGATGGACGATGCATCAGCTGTAGCATAGCTGATGCATAGCAGAGTTCTCTATGATGGTGTTGGAAGCAAGGCTCTTGGACAACACCCGCTTTCAATACAGACCCTCGTGGATCTTGTTCTGAGGGGGTAATGAAGGTAAGAACTGAACGTGAGAAAGGAGAAACAGGGAGCACCCAAAATGATGGACGATCGTCAGCTGAAGCACAACAGGGTTCTCTATGATGGTGTTGGAAGCAAGACTCTTGGACAAGACTCGCTTTCCATACAGACCCTCATGGATCTTGTTCTAAGGGTAATGAAGGCAAGAACTTATCGTGAGAAAGGGAAAGAAAGGTGCACCCAAAATGATGGACAATGCTTCACCTTTAGCATCACAGGGTTCTCAATGAGGGTGTTGGAAGCAAGGCTTCTAGACAACACTCGCTTTCCATACATTTCTGCTTGTCTCGAGCATCCTGCTCATCGAGAAAAAACCTTACAACATAACCAATATCACATCCTACTCTTCAGGTAGGGCACGATGAGCAGAACTGAGTCTGGGTCCTGTTTCATAAAAATTGTCATCAATGATAAATTCAACATTTCTGTGACAAACTTGCTCTAAGCCAATCAAATGCCACGATTTCAGTAGCTTATAACAGTTATTGTAACTTGCTATTGATAACAACTTTTATGAAACAGGGCCCTGAGACCCGTTTCACAAAGCCTTTTTCCAATGACGAATTACAACAATCAATGACAAATCTGCTGATAACCAATCAGAAGCAAGGATTTCAGTTAATTATAACAAAAACTGTCATTTGTCACTGAAGTTTTGTGAAACAGTGCCCTGATCAGCAAGTAGTCAATTGCCCCATAGTCTTGACTAAGCAGGAAGGTACTACATGGAAGACATTCTGCTTTGGTATCTTACCCTTTCTTCAAGTGTGAGTTGCCTTCCTATCTCCTCCATATCAAACTGACAGTAGGACACGGTGCCGTCCCAAGAACAAGCCAGGAGATCTCCTCCAGATAGACTCCTGGAACAGATCAAAAACAGGGAAAAATATAAAATATCAGCAATAAACAAAAGATAAACTTTATTCTTTAACCCTGAGAAACCGGCAGGAGAGGGGGGGGGGGGGGGGGGGGGGGCATCACGAGCCCCCTCTCCTGCAATGTTGAGATAGTTTTGCAACAATGAAGTTCTCATTATGCCTTTTCTTCAAATCTCAAGCATCTTTCGAAACAAGAGTTTACACAAAATTGGGCATAAAATTAAAGAGTCACATGACCTTTTGCGACCTGATTTAAGCGTGATATCAAAGGATTTTGTAAGCAAAATGAATTGAAAACCTGTATTTCTTACTTTCTTTTTAAATTAACGGTAGTAATAATATCTGAATTCAAGGTTACTTGTCATCTGCTTTCTATGAATATTGAGTAAGATGAAAGACTTGAACGGCAAAATTTATTTAGCACTGAAATATACAACAACAACAAAATTCTTCTAAAAAGCAAACATAAGAAATTCAGATAAAATTTATATACGTCCATGAGAATTAAAATGGAATAGGCTTCAATGAAAGTGTTCATACTTGGTCACACAGAATATTTTGTGCAAAAAGTAATTTCCCATTAAAGACGATTGTTGAAAGGTTGATATGCATAGTATGGCATGGTAGAGACATTGTTTTTGTAACAAGATCTTAATCTTACCATGAAACATCCATGACAGAATTAGAGAACAGATCGTGGATGACCACTAGGGGGCGTTTTAGTGACGTCATCTAAAGAGGGAAAACATAAAAGGTGATAAACAAAGTATTTAAATAAAAGAATGAATACAAAGGTTCAATAAAAAAAATTAAGAATAGTTGATTTTTACATTTACTCATAATATTCTCATATCTAAAAAATCTATGATTTAAAAAAAAATACTGATAGAAAGAAGACCGTTTCTGGATAATGATAATGGAAACATATGGTCTGGATTTGAGTGGAATCAAATCTCTTTGTGCCTATAGAGTGAATAAGTGTACATGTACATAAAAATAAGATTAATAGGCATTAGATCTAGAAGATTAGGTTCATGAAAGAATAGGAATATCATATGGAAAATAGAAATATAAGGACAAAATGCCCACTCAAATACAAACAATTACAATGCAAAAGTTTGAGCAATAAACTGTGAACACGTTATCGTTTCATGTCATACCTACCCATATAGAAATGGCTCTATCTCTGCTACCAATAGCACAGATACTGTAATTATGAGCCTGCAAATGAAATGGTAATAGAAAACAAAATGATTGTTATCAAACTGCTCAATCTGCTCAAAATATCACTGTTCAAACTGAATGAATAACACAATGGAACAAAACAACTGATTAATATACTCCAAGACATCTTTTTACTTATAATAGATATTCATGTTTTCTGGTTAAATGGTAAATGAATAATATCTGATATACATAATACTCAATATTATGCATTTATTTCATTATCAAAATAGACAGAGGTATAAATAGATTGTAATTATACAGAGATATATTACAATGTAGCATACATGGCCCAGAACAATGGATTTGCCAAAGCAGGGCATAACATACATGTATAGACATAAACATACAGTTGTACAAATATGATAGATAGTTCAATGAGATAATATATATGAGATAATTAATACTTCAGAAATATCAATTAAATGGATATAAATTAAATATACCGGTATGTGTTGTTTTTATCAATATTTATATCTACATGTAATATCATATCATGATAGTGATACAAAGATCTCAATCCATCAGTTATGTACATGTATATATTTTGTCCACATGCTCAGATATGATGTATAGCACTTGGTCTCAATGATACAAATTATCATGTACATCTCCAAGATGGTTAAATTGATAAACTATAGAAGATTTTGTATGTGATATTCTCAAAATTACCTTAATTTAATGAACGATTAACCAGATCACTTTTTAATTTGAGGTATAGTTAAAGTGAAGAGAAGATCTTACATATAAAATCTAAGAGCGTGGTACTAAGTGTTTAAGGTATCAGATATAATCCTATCCTTAATTTGATGGTGCGTGCCCTTCTAAAAACTAAATTAGGTGTTTATGTCTCCATCTAAAACAGGGTTCTTTATGTTTATCTAAACAATAGTTCTGTTTAAAACCTCTCTTATGAAAAAACTCTTCTTTACCTTAATTGTACTCTTCTTGGACGGTTTGGTGAAGATACTGTTGTGAAATCGCTGTAGGAAAACAATGAGAGCAAGATGAATGTTAAAATGATTAATCATATTACATATAAATGCCTACATCCATCATTTTTTTAAAGAATAATCATTGAATCTATTTGGTGTATCTTAATTGATCAAGGGACGGTTCAGTTCTGATAAGATGGACAATTTGTGGGTTTCCTCACTCTTTTTATGTCAGTTTGAAAGAATAACATAAAAGAAATGTCCCCTGAAAAGGATTGCTCTTCAAAATCTTTCCTATGATTGAAAATTCAAACTCATGATGACTCTGATGGTATTTTTTTTTTAGTTCTCTAGATTTATATCATCTGTGGTAACTAAAGATTTATTCACTCCTCAACGAGAAGAAAGATTTGGCCCTTACCACACACGTGACTGCCTTACGATGCCCTACAAAGTCCATGGTAGGTTCCCAGCCTTCTCTCTCTATGATCTGAGCAGTGGGTCCTCGGTTATTCATGGCATGGGCAGATACAAGGTAGAAGCCATCGGGTGACCAACACAGACGTAGTACATGGGTTGTACCACCGCACTGGCATAGGATAGTGGAATGAGAAATGGAATTATAAGGAAATGTTTTTATGATATATGTTTGTACCTCCACATGGATATAGATAGGATAATGGAATGAGAAATTGAAATATGAATTAATTTGAATTCAATTATAAATACATTTCTACATGACTTTAGCACATGGGTTGTATCACCACACTGCAATACCATAACACGGTAAGAAATGTAACCATGTATAAAGCAAAGACATATTACGGATTAACAATAACAATGTTTTATTTTGACACAATGACAAGCATTCTCGATTGGTATGAAGTGTTAATTAGTTGAAAAAACAAAAGTGATGTTGACATGGATGTAACTATGGTCAAATGGAACTCCTGATTATCATATTTTTTTGCATAAATTGACTACATCTTTATTATTATTATTATTATTTATTTGGCAAAACAAAGTGTATGTAAAAAAGAATTACATAGAAAAACAAATTTTTAAGAAAATAATAGAGGAAAGTAATGAAAGGAGAAAAGTCATCCATAGATTTTTTTGTTGTTTTTGTTTTGGTAAAGAGAAGTTCAATAAGGAAACAGGAAAGTCACTGAAAGGATAGTACCGGTATGCACAGTGTGAGAAAGATGAGGAAGGAAGAGTGGGAATAAAGGTGGGATGGGGGTGGGAGTAGGATAAAAGAAGAGGGGAAAGGAACAGAACTAGGATCAGAATGGAGAATGTGCATTGAAGGGATGAAGTAAGAGGAAGTTGTAGTGACAGGCGAAGGTGAAGCAGAAGGGGTTATGTGTAATGAGGGTTGGATGAAGTCATACCTCAGTGAATGGTTTGAATACTGCAGTTTCTTCCTTCCAGTCTGATGTCCTCCATATCCTTACACTCTTGTCATCAGACTGCAAAGTAAATTAAACAATAAAATATAAGAAAGAGAACATACATTCACCCTTCGCAGTGTAAATGTAAATACTCCCTCCTATGGATGTTACTGCCTTTATGAGACAAGAAAAGGCAAATGAGCAAATATTTTCTTCAGCTTCAGAAACTGCAGGTCATCCAGAACTTGGCAAGGCTTGTGACAAAAAAAAAAAAAAAAAATCCATATAATGGGTTTTAAGGATCTTACACTGGTTTCTTATCAGATCACGTATCAAGTTTAGATCTTGCTGCTAGCTTTCCATTGTTTTCATGATATGGTTCCATCTTATCTGTCACAGTTACTCATAAAATATGAACCTGTAGAAAATCTGAGGTCACTACAAAAAGATCTGTACATTAACTTGTGGCCAAAGGGTGACCATTGTTTTCAGCATGCAGCCCCTGAGCTTATAAATAGCTTCCCTCATTATTTAAGGCAGGTTAAGACAGTTCAACAATTCAAAACTGCTCTTAAAACTTTGTACTCATTAGTCAAAGACATTTTCCTGCAGCTTTTTTTTTATTTGGTTAACTTCTTTCTTACTTTTTCCTAAATGCTTTGAGACCTTTAATAATGGGCTATATAAGAACTGTTCTATTATTATCATCATTATTATTCTAAAAAAAGTACTGAACCAATGTTGTACACCTTCATCAGAGTAGGTACAACTACGTAGTAAACTACAATTACCATCAACACTACCACAACCACTATAATGTCTTCAATTACGATCCTACTACCACCACTACTACCATTACCCCTCCCCCTTTCCCCAACCCCCCCCCCCCACCCCACCGTACAAAGTAAAGAACATTCTTACCTGAGAAGCAACATATTTTCCAATGGGATCCCATGAGACTCCCTTGACCAAACCAGAATGACCTTTCAACACTGTTATCATTTCTAAAAAATAAAACAAAATCAATAAGATAATCATTGATAATGAATATTAGTTTAAACATGTGGACTACTTAATTGCAGATAACACTTTGCAGTTTGAAAAAACTGTAAAATAAAGTAAAGTAAATAAAAAAATAGTTAAACCATCGAAGCGACCACAGGTCTGCTTGTGATGGATGATTCTCTGTTCTTTAAAGTCTTTGGACAAGAAATAAGATGAGATATAACATTATGATCTTTATCAGGTAATAAACGAGATTGTCTGTCCTTACTAAGAAACAGATCATACATGCAAATTGTGGATATAACAGATGTTGAATACATTCCTTGCAGGTTCATCAAATTAATTAAATTATTATATTTTATGCAAATATCTTTGTCTAAACAAAATAAAAGGCAACATTGCACCTCATGGAATTTTATGAAATCTGTTTCAAAGGGAGAGATTTAAAAAGGGAGCTTTGACATTTGAAAGTGATTGATACATCTTGATCAACTTACCAGGGAACTTGACAGCGTTCCAGATAATGACGGTATTATCAATACTACAGGAGGCTAACCACAGGTCAGAGGGGGACCAAGCTACATCTAATACATCTGTAGGGATGAAACAAGGGATTATAGTGAAGTGAAATAATAATAATAATAATAGCTAGTTCTTATAGAGCGCTTTTCAAGACCTGGTCATTGGATTCAGGCTTACCTGCAATATGTATGCACATTCTCCACTCCCTGGGGAGCATTCCAGTCAGGAATGCTCATTTTTTTTTACAAGCGCAAACTTGCTAATCTAAGCACATTAGCTTTCTCATCCTACCGGGTCCCCATTTAATACTTGGGTGGAGAGTGGCAAATGTAGATTAATCTTACTCTGAAAACATTTAAATAATCTTGGAGCCTTCGGTGTATCTATCCCATGATAACTCGGCACAGGCTGATTATTTGTGTGGGGTATATAGAGTTAATAGACATGACAAATATATCATAATATAGCTGGTAAAATTTCAAGACTTATTCTCAGGCTAGGGTAAAGATCTGGTTAAGATACATTTATAAAATAAGATTATGGTTTTCTTTGAGCTTACCCCCTGTGTGATGTCTGAGTACATGTGAACACTTCCACTGTTCCACGTTACTCACACTAGAACCAAACACAGCCGATGTTCCAGTCCTGTCAAATAATTACAAAATACAGAATATGGAGATTTTTAAAAAATACAGAGAATTGAGATAAAACAAAAACTGTTCAAAATTGACAGTACACTTGCTAGTACATCCTTGCACATGGTCAGATAATGAATATAATATGCAGAAATTATCTATATTTTATGGAGTAGAGATATAAATTAGTGCTGTAGTCAAACGTTTAACCGTCCGGTATCCGACCGCCCATGGCGGATTCCGTTTTCAATTGGACGGTTTCGTTTTCCCGATTTTTTTATTTATTTATTTATTTATTTATTTTTTTTTTTATAAGTTTTTTTTTAAATTTTTTTTTTATAAGTTTCGATTTATGCCCCTCCACCTGGCACTATGCCTGGCAATGTCTCCCAGCTCAGTAATTTGTGTGTTGACTCACCACTCCAAAACTAAAACAACACTCCAATTTGTCTGTCATCTTGGTTTGAAAGTAATCTTTGTAATAGATCTCATCATCTCAATATGTACTAGTTTATAATAATAATTCATCCAACTTTTACACAAGGTTCTGTCCTAGGTCCTCTACTGTTTTTTATTTACATTAATGATCTTACACATTCTTCTAAAAACAACATTGTTACTATTATTTGTGACAAGTTCACAAGCACAAATCTGCCCCTTTAAATGCACCTCGCAGTTAAATGAAAGTTGCCGACAGAGTTTTTTTTTTTTTTTTTAAATCGTTTAACCGAAAACCGTCCGGTTTTGACTGGCGGTTAAACGGAATTGGAGATATCCGTGATGTTACAGCACTAATATAAATCACAAGTTTTGGTCTTGTATCACCATTCACCAATCATGATAAATTTGAATAACACAAGCTGAAATAACCAAACAGGATACACAAATTAATTTACTTTCAGAAGAATTTTTTTTTTTTTAAAGTGAACATGAATACAAATCTATTTCAAAGATACATGTAGATACATTATACCACACATCCAAACATCTAGTTGCTTTGTATACTAATTAAAATGGTGGGATTAATCCCTCTTTCAAATGATTTCATGAAAAAAAACAATCCTTTTAAAAAGTCTGGATCTATCATTTATGCATATTTCTTTGTGCATGCCATACACCATATCAACTTAACCTATCATTTTCCAGACCTGTATTCTTTCACTTCCAGAAAGAAAATGAACATCTACAAGGCCAGAGGCATATCACACATCTCGTGGCATGATAACAAATATTTTAAGAATAATTATTCCTTCTGTGAAGACTGATTTGTAACATTTTAAAAACCTTCCTATTTAGAAAAACTTGTATGCAATTATTTGTCATGCCTCCTGAAGATCCACTTACCCCATCATTTTCCAGATCATTAGAAGACGATCATCCCCTCCAGAGGCTAGGTAGTGACCGTTGTTAGACCAACGCACACAATTCACACAGGCTGTATAGAAAGCAAAGTCAAGACAGTTAAACAGTCAATATTATGCAGAACATTATCTGGGGGGTGTTTCACAAAGATCCTAAGTTGAACTTATCTCTAAGTTGGACTTAAAATTCATGGGAAGCCATTAGCATCCTTGAAAATATTTTGTAATTTTTTTTTCAGAAGGCATAAAATGTTGATTCAAATCATTCATATTTTCTATTATCATGGGAGATTTCATGTTCTTGATGAGGAATTGATGAAAAGTCTAAAATATTCCAATTTTTGCTTTTGAATATATTTCAATTTAAGGCTTCAATGGCTGTCCATACTTTTTAAGTCCAACTTAGTGTTAAGTTCTACTTAGGATCTTTGTGAAACACTCCCCTGGAGTGGTAGTCTTGAAAATGAGAGGTTAAAAGAAGTACATAGCAAAGTTGTGAGCGTATACACTTGGGTAGTCATTGATTCACTTTTGTGATGCTCATACTCGTATTAAAAAAAATATCCTTGCCTTTTGATCATTCAGAGTAATCAAAACATCAACATTTGGCCAGACATGGTACATGTAAAAAGACAACATCAGGGTCCTCATGAGCTAACATTGGTATTAGGCCTTTTTTCAAAACTATATCTCAGCAAGCATATCTTCATAAAATCAAGTTCATTCATCTCTTTAATAGTCTCTCAATATTACAGGTAAAACATTACTACACCTGTACATGTCTACATAAAAACTTCATATAATGCATTACATTTTCTTTTTGTCATATTCATGAACAATTTATCTTTTTGTATATTTTACACACAAAATAAGATAACACTTTTCATGTCTCAGAGCAAGCAAAAGGGTTCTAATCAATTTCAATATTTTGTCTTTGTCACATACTGAAACATGATAAATGAGAACAGTGCAAAGAGTTGAACACATAAAGATGGAGTGTGCATTATAATTTTAGGCAAAGTATCAGTATTTTGCTTCGGGAGCAAAAAATAACATATTTGCTTTATGCATTGTATCAGCATCAAGTATATGATCTAAATCGAAAAGCTGAACTTTGTGATTTTACTAACCAAGATGATTGTCCATCTGACATAGCAGCTTAGGGACATTCTCGTCCTGCTCATCCTTCTCATTAATGACAGGAGCCATGTTCCAAATGATGACCCGTCCTGAATCGTCACCTGTTAACAGAGATTGAGACCTCATCTTGAATCATGAATGAGCTAGTAAATCATTCTTTTCATCATCTCTTAACTGTAACATACATGTAGAATGGAGGGAACAATCCAAATATTAAAAAAATATATCATCCAGGTTATGAAGTACTTTACAAACATGTAAATGGGGTAAAGTAACAAATGAAATGACCCGATAGATTGAATCTTTAAAAGTCTTATCTACAAAGTTATCAACATTTACAAATACAAATTGAAAAAAATATAACATCCAGGTTATGAAGTACTTTACTTATATGTAAATGGGGTATGATAACAAACAAAATGACCTGATAGCTTGAATCTTTAAAAAGTCTTATCTATCAAGTATCAACTTATCAACTTTTACAAATTATTCAAGTTTTTTTCTCCAGAAAGTTCTTGTCACTTGAAACATACAATTATACATTAAAATAGCAACACCAGTTACATTTACACATGTCTTTTTCATATGCCTAGTGCCTACGTGTATATCCAGTAGATGACATTGTCAAATAGATTTTGCTTTCATTTTGCCTACCGGTAATTGTTTTAACTGAAAAGCATCCATGTAATTCAGGAGTGTACATCAATATATAAAACAAAATAAAAAGAGTACTTAAACAATTTTTAAAACCATATTCATTCAGAAGAAATTGAGTATTCTTCTCATTCTTATGATATAAAAATAAATATGTATGGCCTTTCTTACCTTGCCCTCCTGTAGCAAATCTGGTGCCATCTGGATGAATGTCAATCCCGAAGATGGGCTTTCCTGCACAATTATACAATGATACATTCTGGTGAATTTCTTTAGAGTAAAGATTGGTACCATGCGATCATTGCGATGCGATGCGAGAGGGAGAGAGGAAGATAGAGAGAAAAAGAGAAAGAGAGAGAGAGGGGGGGTGGGGGAGGGAGGAAGTAACCTATAGATGGGGGAGGGCGGAGGAAGAAGGAGAGATAAAGACAGAGACAGAAGCTATCTGAAGATAGATCTTGAGGAATGAGTGCAAATGTGAGAGCATTTTCAAGAAGGAGAACTTAGGTAATGAAGAATCCTGTAAAATTGCCACCAAACTAAGCCCATACAACAACAAAAAACAATTAAAAAATCATCTCTCTTGGTTGACTTACACACTCGATCCAATGAAAACATGTTAGCCTAGTTAAAACTGTTTACAATGATATGCACAAAAAATACTACAAAGTACTTCAAATCAATGCTATCATTTTTCTATCTTTTCTAATGTTTTAGACCTTGTTTTCATCTTTCTACCACCTTATCAACATCTCAACATCTGCAAGTATAGCTTCACACACCGTGTAGTCAACACCTGGAACAAACTACCGATGTCAGCAGTGAATGCACCAACCATAAACAGATTCAAACCAGAGGTGGATGCCTATCTTACAACACAGCTCGACAAGTTTAGTTATAGGCCCAGCAGGTGATAATCCTGTTGAGTCTTCCCACAGATCTAGCAATGGACCTATTGTATTAAGGAACAAACTCTTTGCAGTGGTGTACTGATGAGTGCTGTAGTCAAACGTTTAACCGTCCGGTATCCGACCGCCCATGGCGGATTCCGTTTTCAATTGGACGGTTTCTTTTTCCCCGTTTTTTTTTTTTTAATAATTTTTTTTTTTAATAATTTTTTTTTTCTTCAAAGTTTCGATTTATGCCCCTCCACCTGGCACTATGCCTGGCAATGTCTCCCAGCTCAGTAATCTGTGTGTTGACTCACCACTCCGAAACTAGAACAACACTCCAATTTGTCTGTCATCTTGGTTTGAAAGTATTCTTTGTAATAGATCTCAATATGTAGTTTATAATAATAATTCATCCAACTTTTACAAATGGCGTACCACAAGGTTCTATCCTACAGGTGTAGGTCCTCTACTGTTTTTAATTTACATTAATGATCTTACACATTCTTCTAAAAACGACATTGTTACTATTATTTGTGACAAGTTCACAAGCACAAATCTGCGCCTTCAAATGCACCTCGCAGTTAAATGAAAGTCCTTACCGCTTTTTCACACGGACCTGGCTTGCTTTTTTAAAATTTTTTTTTTTTTTTTTTATGGATCGTTTAACCGAAAACCGTCCGCTTTTGACTGGCGGTTAAACGGAATTGGAGATATCCGTGATGTTACAGCACTAGTACTGATGAACTATGGGAGGGCATTACAAGACATTGTCTTACTAAGGAGCCCGAAAAGACAGGTGAATACAGGTGAATAGGTGAATTATCTTTCTATCTTTTCTCGTGACTGTGTTATTCATTGTCTTTAACAAGTTTAAGACTTTATCCATTCGCCTTCTGTTTCCATCTCTTCTTGTTATTCTTTTTTGTTTCGATCCTTTTATCATCTTCTCTTTTCTATATTTCATCTTCTTATTTATATCGGTCAAGCTATTATCTTCTCTTTTTCTTAAGACTTATTTTGTTTAAATCTTATTTTATCTCTTAGTCTAGTCTTATGTAGTCTAGTCTTCCGTCATCTGTCGTCTGCACACCGTCACTCAATTCTTTTAAAAATAGATTGAACAAACATTACACTGGTCCTCCCAACACCAAATTCTTCAATAATACATTTGCGTCCACCCACCATACACTCACAATAAGTTAGGTTAGAACAAGGACCACTCATGTTTTCAACGGGATTACCTCTTACTTCCATACATTGATGATGCTGATCTCCATGACTCACAAGTCCATCTCTCAATTTCCATTTTCTCTTTCCACATCGCATCTCTTTCTCTGCAAACATTTCTTATTATTCTCCATCTCTCATTTTCTTTTTCTACGTAGTTCTAAAGTGTTCCTATATTATCATAGTCGACAGTTTACAAATGATTTATTTTTAACAAATACAAAATTCTAGGCAACCCTGACAAATGCTAGTAATGTGCTGCGCGCGTACTTTTGGCTTTTGCGCATAAATTAGTGTGCCTGAAAGAACAGTCCACAGCATCTTTACTAAGTAAGCGGGTGGGACTGCACTGCTTGGAATTGGATGTTTTGTCAAATTTTGCTTACCATCGTGGTTGACCCAGGGCGGCTTGAGCAACTTCATCTCCTCCACGCGAGGGAATTACACAACTAAATTTCCAATCTCAAACAATTTCTCCTCAATTTAACGCATTATTTCCAGTTTTATCCGAATGTTCATTCTGTCAATGTCAAATGTGTGATTCAATTTCAGATGGAATTTCTTGACGTAGAGGGCTAGCTGCAGAGCGACAAATTAAAAATATCTTTTGTCAGCAAACCAAATGGCAATGCCCACTTTGGCGGGTAATTCACAGCAAAATCAAGGTATGTAGACCATTCTAGAAAATGAAAAGTGGATATGATAGCTGTGGTGTGTCGGGTAAAGGTGATCATATTTTGTTTGATTTTGTTGGTAGAAATTAATTGTTTATAATTACCTTGGTGTTGGACTTGGACTTCACTTCAGTCCCGTCTACTGAAATATTTGTGACTTGTATTAAATAGTATAGATCTAGACTAGATCTAGAGATTTAAATAAAGCTAACATCTACTCCTACTGTCCTACAATGCATGAGGCCTAACCGTAAATGATATCCCCCTCATACACGCACTAGCGCTATAAAGTACAACATTTTCGCACACATCTTCAACTAGACCTACAAATAGTACAATGGTGAATGGTAACTCCAGCCTCCAGGAAGCTCCAACGAGCTTCAGCGGGCGGGAAAACCTTGTAACAGCGGGTTGGGCGACATTATCTCAAAATATGCAAAGGGAGTAATTACAATTTTGACTTACTAGGTTGCTTGACTCCTCTGGGCATCTGGCTGGCCACTTGAAATTATAATTTGAAGAAGTCTTTACTCTTTGATAGGAAAAAGGGGGTGATTCTTCGTCCTACCCGACGATTCTTCCATGTTGTTGTTGATTCAACATGGCAAAGAGAAACTACGCACTTACTTGAATCGACGATACAACATGGAATCTTCTGGGTAGGACGAAGAATCACCCCCTTTTTCCCATCAAAGACTTCTTTAAATTATAATTTCAAGTGGCCAGCCAGATGCCCAGAGGAGTCAAACAACCTAGTAAGTCAAAATTGTAATTACTACCTTTGCATATTTTGAGATAATGTCGCCCAACCTGCTGTTTGAATGTTTTCCTATGCACCCCCTGAAGCTCCTGGAGTTAGGTGAATGGGAGAAAAATTACTAAAAATTGACATGGATCAAGTCTTGTTACGACTTTTGGTACATCAAGTTCACATGGGGTTCAGCGCTCGTGACGACCAAGAAATATGAAGGGGCTTTTCGGCAGGATTGACAATAGATTTCCGATTCAAATTTTGTCCAACATTAGTGAGTTGAAATTTCACCCCTATTTAAGTGTCATCAATTGTCACTTAAGTGCACATTTTGTGATTGGCAAATGAGAGTGAATTTCATGGCAAGATGTTCTACGAAGTGCACAAGTTCAGTGCTGTTTCAGATGTTATTCATTCATTCATTTTGCAGCATGAAACTTCCTTGAATCTGAACCACAGTTAGCAAAATATGGAGTGAAAAAAAATCAAACACACAAAAGTTTATAGTTTTACAAGTACAAGGCTGTTCAATTCAAACCTTGATTGAATTGATCCTGAGTGTTTTACTGCTCCAAAATTCCAAATGCATTTATGCATTTGCAGGAACCATGCTTATTTTTTCCAGCTTGGTATCATCTTCATTCTGTTTCTTTATTTATAAAGGGATGGAACCTCCACAGGACCCAGAGCAGATTCGATTTGAAGTGGAGTTGGAGTTTGTTCAGTGCCTCGCTAACCCTCACTATCTTAACTGTAAGTCATTTTCTGTAATCTGTTTAAGGCTAAGACTGAAATTCTCCCTAAAATATCACATACCTGTAGTAAGAAACAAACATCGTGGAAGCATTGGTCCACAACTTCAGGCTTAGTTTGATAGATTTTAAGCATAGTTAATTATCCTTTTTTTTAAAAATAAATTCTTTAGCTTAGCAAAGATAACAAAATGTTCAATCACATTTTTGTGAGTCAGAAAAGTTGCCTATTCATACTGTAGTTTTGTACAGAAGTGCTAAGCTTTTTTTCTGAAAAGTATTGGCAGGAACATTTATAACTAAAGAAGAAAAAAAGGAATATCCATGATTCCATGTAATATAATTAAAAAATTATGATTTATTTCAGAATAAAATAATCCACATCATAAAGATGAGATTAATCAGTTTGCATAAATTATTTGTAACGTTTTGCCCATCTCTCATCCTCAATCTCTCCTCTTCTATTCCGTATTCTGTTTTTAACCTTACAGTTCTTGCCCAGAGAGGGTACTTCAAGGATAAAAAGTTTGTCAATTATCTTCATTATCTCCAATACTGGAAGGAGCCTAACTATGCCAAATACCTCAAGTAAGAATGATTGTGTTTCACTATTTTTAGTTGTATTTAGTCTCTTTAATTAAGTCTCTTTCAACAGCACAATGATTGCTTTAAAGTTGGCTAAATTTCTTGCATTTTATGAGATCACTATTGTCTCAAAATGTAAAGAATGTAATGAATGAAAGCTTGAGTAGAATTTTTATTTTTTTTATTTTTTTTTATTTATTTATTTCCACATGTGGGGTGGATTGCCCTTTCAACTTAAGTTGATTTTCAAAGGGGTCCACAGCAGTTCAACATTTTATTTCTTCTACCCAGAATGATCTGGATTTGAATTTACCAATAGAACGTTTCTCTTAAACAATTCTTTATGTAAGCTTGATTACTTTAATTCAGTGATTCTTTTTAAGAAGCCTACAGCTGAATAAGATTGACAGAAGTGTGATTAGATAAATAAAGACTGAATAATTAGAATGCATAAATATAATAGTTCTGTCTAATTATACCGGTGTTATAAGTAATTTGAATGAAGAAGAAGATAGCCTGAAGGTCTAGGTATGTTTCATAAGCCGACACTGGATTAATCCTTTGTTTTCTCTTTGTGGTGTTCAGATTTCCTCAATGTCTGCATTTCTTGGAGCTCTTGCAGTATGAACACTTTAGGAGAGAGTTAGCCAACGCACAATGTGTCAAATTCATAGAGGATCAGCAGCTACTGCACTGGCAACACTATACCCGACGACGTATGAGGCTACAACAGTCCCATCTAGAGACCACACAACAACAGCAGCAACTTGCCCAGCAACAGCAGCAACAAGGTGTTGCAGGGGCTGCCGGTGGTGTGGCTGCAAGTGGAGTTGCTAACCAGCCAGCAGGTCCGGGGATCATGCAGGCACCCTTGCCACCTCAGCAACATCCACATCAGCAACAACAACAACATCCGTCTCTACAACAGCAGCAACAGCAACAAATGGGTTCGCAAATGAGAACAGGGCAACAAGATCAGAAACCTTTACTACAGGGATCTGCAACACAACAAACAATGAAATGAGAAGTTCTAACAAAGAATAAGACAATCTCTCAACTCTGCCTTATGTTTCACAGAGACTTATTTGGGTTATAAAGTTGCTGTATGGAGTATCGGTGTGCAGAAAAATCAGACGAGGCTGTTTAAAATGTTCATTGGAAGCAAGATGGAACAATCGAGTGAAGCCATGTTGCCAGACTTGCTACAGTGGAACCTCATTATAGCAAACTCTGGGACCAAGGAAATGACCTTGTTGTATATAAATTGTGCTATATCTGGGTCCCATCTTTTGGAGAGTTGATATCAATCACAGCTTATTTGCGATTGATATTCATTGCAACTCCAGTATATGTACATAAGAGAGAGGAGACTGCTACTTGCAATTGATTGGAGGACTTTATTTGGATCAATCGCAGCTCTTTGTTAGATAGGGTTTAGGACTAGAGAATGAAGAGCTGGGGGTGGCAAAGTTACCTCATTTTAAAATAAGGATTTTCTTTAGATTGTGTATGATTTATGGTATGCTCTTACTTGCAAATTTTGATTCGCTCGTCGCAAAAGCAACCTGGAGTTCCCTCAATTTTGTCAATTGAAGAAGAACAAAAGAAGACAAAAATCATTATTACCACATGTTTTCAGGCAAATTGAATGTTTGTATCATTTGTGCTACCATACTATTTGATTTTTACCTTTTCAAACAGTTTGGGTGAAATTAAGCCTCAAAACCTCTTAGGTAATTCAGGGTAAGATCTGATGGAATATCGAAATCATGAATTTGTCGCTTATCATGGTTTTGTGAAACAGGTTGTCCACTAACAAAGATATGACTATCAAATTAAGTTGTACTTAACTGTGGCAGGCCGTTCATGCCACTGTTTACTCTCACCATTTACTGGCATAAGTCTCTCAAGGGACGTTCAAATCGTAGTCACAAATTTACAGAATTTAAATTTTTCAATAATTCATTATAGAAGGAAAAAATATTATCTAAAGATCATAATGGTGAGAGCAACCAGTGGCATGAACAGCCTGCCATATTTAAGTCCAACTTAAAGTCAATCATAGTCTTTGTGAAACATCCTACAGGTCTCCAACAGGTTCATGTCTTGCTTTCTTTTCATCAAATTTAGCCTATTCCTTTTAAGTTTTAACCATGCTATTGGGCCTATTGGCAATATGTCAGCCCACGATGGTTATGTTGTATTCAATTTCAATGCTCTCATTATTTGTTGTGCATAAGAAGGATGAACCATTGAAAAGCAACAAAGGATGATGAGGATTTGAAAGGTAATAGATTGTATAAATAATTGTGAAATATGTGAGATTATGCCAAAAAATTGCAAAATTAGTGTAGAATACTAAATTATTCTTTGGTTACAGAGACCTGACTGTTGTAATATTTTCTCATTCACATTCACGATTCATCCGCATATATGTGGGGAATATCTTTTCATATCTGTAAAAAGTAAATAAATATGAACTACAATTTTACATTATATTGAATATGATAGTTGACTACTCTTTCTTCATGGTGCTGATTCTAATTTGACACTTTACGACAATTCCTAAAGCCTTGAGGAGAGTCTAGTTCTGTCAGTCTCTTGATAGCGTCGGCCAGGTGGCAGAAGGGCGTTAGCGCGCGAGCGACTCGAAAACTACTTTTAAATTTATTCGCATTTAAAGATTGGTTTTATATTTAAACTGCTTTCCGTCCCGAAAATTGGTTTAAAACATAAAAGACTAATAGAAATGTTGTAGTAGAACACAGCCACAATTTTTTCTCTGAAATAAATCAGTTTGATAAAAGTTTGAGGCGATTTAGGGCTATAACGCCCTTCTGCTTGATGTTTCATTATTGACCTGAAATTTGAGGTAACGCCCTTCTGCCAGCCAGGCGACGATATGTCCGGAGTATATAAAGTACAGAGCCAATGCAGTATGCTCTCATAGAGCAGACGCTGTGTCTGCAAACTAGTGAATGAGTGAAATCACTGAATGTAATGTGTATGATTGTAGGACAGCTATGCCATTGAGTACTTGTTACTATCCCTCAAGATAATTACCACCCTCCATCCTCCCTCCTGGCATCCCCACCCCAGGGATGGTATTCTGAGATTCGGTTTATCTCAGATAAAAAATTAAAAAAATTGTCAGTGAAATACAATACCCTTAAAATCTTTCTATACACTTAAAATCTTCCTTAAATCAGTATTCTGAAGAATTACCATGATCCATGTAGGTACCAAGAGGTACATTAAGTGTGAACAAAGAGGTGGGCACTTTTTCCAGTTGACGATGGTCCTTTGAGTGGTAGCTGTCCATACTTTAACATTGATTTTAGCAATTGTTATTGTGATGAGCTTTTAAAGTATGGGGATAATGCTGGTGATGATGATGATGGTGAAGATGATGATGATGATGATGATGATAATAATGATGATGCTGATGAAGATGATGATGCTGATGATGATGATGATGATGATGAAGATGATGATGATGATGCTCATGATGATGCTCATGAAGATGATGATGCTGCTGCTGCTGCTGATGATGATGATGATGTTGATGATGATGATGATGCTGATGATGATGCTGATGAAGATGATGATGCTGCTGCTGCTGCTGATGATGATGATGCTGATGATGATGATGATGATGATGGTGATGATGCTGATGATGATGCTGATGAAGATGATGCTGCTGCTGCTGCTGCGGATGATGATGATGATGCTGATGATGATGATGATGCTGATGAAGATGATGATGCTAATGATGATGATGATGATAATGCTGATGATGATGCTGATGATAATGATGATGAAGATGATGATGATGATGCTCATGATGATGAGTAAAATGATGCTGATGATGATGATGATGACGATGATGATGATGATGATGATGATAATAATAATGATGATGCTGATGAAGATGATGCTGATGATGATGATGATGATGTCGTCTCAGGAAATGATTTAACAAGGGAAAGTCCACCCTCTGACATATTTTTGCTTTCCATGTTGGTTAAAAATTATATAGATAGATGAAGATAGATAATCAATTTCCATAGGTTTTATTTTAAACATAGCATTGCCTATTTTCTACCACGTGCATATGGCATGGGTAAGAGTGATGTTCGGAACACTGTCTGGTAGAGGTATTGTAGAATCGGGTGATAAAATTGTGATGTATTCATTATCACAATTTGGAAATTAAAAAGGTTTCTTGTAAAACGGGAGGCTTAAACGGCAAAGAATCCTATTAACACTGACAATTTGGATCGTTTAAATTGTTAGCATATCTGTAGAGCTATTGAGATGATAGATATATTTTTGTATAAAGACATTCATCAATTGTGGGAAACAATGGCCTTGAAATTGACAACTTGTCTGGCATGGAAATTCATTCTAAAACAAAAAACATCCTGACGATAATAAAGTGAATTGATGTAAATGGAATAAGTGGGGTGAATGGGGGTGGGGTGGAAGAGGGCCTTCTTCTTATGGCATGCTCCCAGATTGTTTTGAATGTTGAAACAATTTGACCAAATTACTTAGACTTTCAGGCATAATGTGAGCCGTATTCTGTTTTTTTAATAATATTTTATTTTATATATATTTTTCTTTCTTTCTAGGCTTGCTACAGATGGGTAGGAGGCACAGGCTTTCTCTCTCTCTCTCTCTCTCTCTCTCTCTCTCTCTCTTTCTCTCTCTCTCTCTCTCTCTCTCTCTGTATCTGTGTCTCTGTCTGTGTGTGTCTCTCTCTATGTCTGTCTGTCTGCCTCTCTCTGTGTCTGTCTCTCTGTCTGTCTCTATCTCTCTCTATCTTTGTCTCTCTCTCTCTCTCTCTCTCTCTCTCTCCCCCCCCCCTCTCTCTCTCTCTCTCTCCTTGTCTATCTCTCTTTATTTCTCTGTCTTTCTTTCTCACTGTATTTGTCTCTCTCCCTCTCCTCCTCACCCCTCCCCTCTCTCTCCCTCCCCCCTCCCCTCTCTCTATATCTTGCTCAATCGATTTGAGCACCCGTTGAGCTCATACATTGGCCATGCACTATTTCGTTGCTGATAAAGCAACAACAACAACATAAAGTGCACCAGATTTTGCAAACACGAATACAGTTCGAGCTCTAATGCAAAACCTTTGTCTTATAAGTTCTTCCTTCACCGAATCTCATAATAGGTACAAACAATGTTTCTTTACAATGAGAAATGAAACATAGTTTGCTTTATTTTCACATACAAAGAATACCTAAATATCTCTCGAAAGAAATCACAAACTTTAACAATATACAAGATGCACGTAAAAAACTATGTGGCACAGGGAGTTCCAAACGGTCAGATGTTACAACGTGCATTAAATTGTTATGAAAAACAGCCAAATTTATTCGCCAAGCTACGTGTATTTTTTGTATAATTTTATGACCTCGCTACTTCCTTAACACGTTAATGAACCATTATTTTTCAGGAAATAATATACCTTGTTTTATAACAGTAGTAACGGCACGTTACAAAATGCATGGCCTTCAACACATGTGTAATATATCAACCTATATAGTACTATATAGGGTCGAATGAAATATGAAAGATAAGCGAAATATTTAATTTAAATCCCAGCAATAAGTCTGTATTTTGCACCACGGATCGTATTATTTGTAGAATTGGTTTAGCACGATAGCCTTTCGAGAAATCAAATCACTGGGCAATGTCAATCCCCTCTCGTATATCTCATAGAAGTCATGTTCGGATCACGTAATACTTCATTGTAGGTTCACATATTTTAATCAGTGGGTGATGAACTAAGCAGTTTCAATAGCCTCGTTTTTTTAAACTTTCTTTGTGATCGTGTTGGCTATAATAATATTAATAATAGTGATAATAATAATAATAATAATAATAATAATAATAATCATAATGATAACAATGATAATAATAATAATAATAATGATAATAATAATAATAATAATAATAATAACAGTGATAATAATGATAATAATTATAATAATAGTGATAATAATAATAGTTTTAATATATAAAGTGATAATAATAATAATGATAACAATAACAATAACAATACTACTAATAATATTGTTTACCCAGGGACGCCTATTCAGCTCCAATGCTGTTTTTCCTGAGAGCCCTGCAATTACTATTACCCAAGCAGTTGCAAGATACCCATTTGCACCTGGGTGTGGTGCAGCGCGGCTTGTCAAAGGACGTTAGTGCCGGGACTGAGATTCGAATCGAACCATCAACTCTTGGATTGAGAGTCAAGTGAATGAACCACTGTACCACGACACCACTTGTCAATCTCCCTCACCAGTGGGAGGGTGTTACTACTGATATGGGACAAGTCAGGGGTCTGTTCTGCATGTTAAACTTGAATTAATGCTCAGTAGGGTACTATCGTTTGTAACGAACAACATTATCAGAAGCCACTCACTCATTGTTTACAAGAATCATGTATTGTATTTATTAAACTTCATTGATGTACATCACTATTCTGTTTATA